>JAQQZY010000020.1:33818099-33833399 GCA_030068375.1 Ostorhinchus rueppellii
ATTATTATTATTATTATTATTATTATTGTTGTTGTTGTTGTTGTTGTTGTTGTTGTTGTTGTTGTTGTTGTTGTTAATTTATTTATTTGTTTATTTCATTATTTTATGTCGTATGTTCTCTATTTCATTCAAAATATGAGTACATTCTTACTGTACTAAAACAATAAAGTATTTAAAATAACGTTTTTTTGGTTTTTTGTTATTTTAATAAAGATGGATCTAAAGATAAAAAAAATATTCAGAGTGATTTATCAAAATAACTGCATGGTCCTTTAGAAAAGGAGAATATGTAACATTCTGAAACTAACTAAATGTGGAGATTAATATTTATTTTCATAGTCTGTATGATTATAGTGTGTTTAATTCTGTAAGGTGTAATTTTTTTTATTATGAAAACTGAATTTCCGACATTTACTGTCAACAACAGTTGTCATATTTGGAAGAGGTGATGCGTTATTTTGCTGCTGAAAGTAGCCTATAAATACATATTTGAAACAAATTGTTTGCTTGATTTTTAGTTTAAGCTTAATGCAAAAAAGACGCGATTCTGCCAAGTGACAGATTTATCATGTTTTCATTTTTTAAAAGAGCTTTCTGACGGAATTTCCTTTTCCCATTTGTAGAATGGTGAATGGTTGGTTACGCTGATTACGATTTTTCCCACAGATCATGAATGTAGCAAAACCCTCCCGGTGACGGAGCAGAGGCAGAATAGCGGCAGGGAGCTGACAGCATCGTCACATACCGTAGCAGGACAGAAAGGTGTGGAAATATCGGTCTTAAAGTCAGCCCGCAAATAATACGCGTAAACAGCAGCGTTTTTGTGGTGTTGTCATAGTCGTAAAATACTGCTATTGTTGTCTCACTCGATTGAATTTGGCACTAGTGTAGCTTCAAGTTACAAACATTGCTACGTTAGCGACTTAGCATAGAAGCTAGCCCTCGGCATAGTGTTTTCCTGTAGTGGAGGTTAGCGTCAGCTAGCTTCTACATAAACAAGCTAACGTTAGCTTGCCGGTTAGCATCTCGTGTCATCTTCCAGCCTTAATTTGTTATTGCCGCCGAGTTAACTTATACTTTCCTACTGCTACTGCGTAAATAATGCGAATATGACATTATGTAGATAGCTACGTTCAATGCTTGCAATTTGCACCTGAATGTTTTGCCCATCTTTGAATATTTGACAGCTCCGTGCCAGCGGAGATATGGAGACGCCGGGGAGGATAGCGGCCACACCGGACGCCCTGGATTTCACGGTAGAAAACGTTGAGAAGGTTAGTTTTTACTCTGTTTTCAGCTTATATAGATGGCAATAGAGCTCCGTGGGAAAAAAAAGTGCGATGGATTTTTTAAAGTAGACAAATGGATTGAGTAGCAAATGAGAATGGCTTTATGCGCCTTGTACCCATACCATAAATCATCATCAGCACTGATTTGGTCTGAAGAAATATTTCTGTTGCTTGTAAACAAAGATATGTTCCAATAACCTCTGTCAGAATACCTTAAAATTATTATATTTGTGCACTCGATTTTCTACACTTACAGTCAGCTGTAAGCAGGATAACAGGTCTCCATACCAGGTTCATATGTAATCATAACAGCTTGTCGGGAACTTGTTTTTCTGTGTTGTACAGAGTGTGTGTGTGTGTGTGTGTGTGTGTGTGTGTGTGTGTGTGTGTGTGTGTGTGTGTGTGTGTGTGTGTGTGTGTTGCCCATCAGTGTTGGCGGTGACTGCTTGGTTGCTGTGATGAAACTCCCTGTTGGGTGGCCACTGACTGGGGCACAAGGGGCTGGGTGGGGAGACAAAGGATCGGAAGGAGAGATAGCAAGGAAAGGTGGCCTGTGGAGGAGCAGAGCGCAGCTGATGTGATGAGATGGATTGAGGGATGAGGGGTAGGACAGGGTCGATGTCTGTGACAGTGCCAGTTAAGAAAGAGGAGGGGGTTGCAGGGAGCCTTGGCAATGCGACGGATATAACTAGAGGCAGGTTTGAGGGAGGGAAGCACATTCCACTGGGGAAATGGTTTGTCCATATATGCAGGTCTGTGTGATTAAGGATGTGGATGAATGAATGACAAACGATGAGCAGTGTCCTGTCTTGCTGTAGATATTCATTTATTCATTTGATCATGTGTTATTTCTATATGGGAAGCAATTGGTTTGTCTATGTCTATTGGTAGATGCATTTGGAAAAGGTAACACTTCTTGTCTGGGTAATAACCACAGTAAAGAAGATTTTACTAAATCTAAAATTACAGCAAACTAGAAAGCAATTTCTAATATTGCATCTGATTGTAATTTCTTTGTAAAGTATTGTGTGGAACATTGCATATAGCCAAGCTAATACAGGTTATTTTTTTATTTTTTTTTAAGGTTTTTGGTAGGTAGCCTTTTCATGCAAAAATCAACATCAGCTAAAATTCATGATGTGAAAAAAGTAAGGATACATCATCATATTATAACAAAGAAGCAAGTAAAGATTAAATATAGTGATTATTTAGTATGAAATAGACAAATATTTATGCAGTGACCCCTGACCTTCAGATCAACCTGTTTTTTTTTTGTTTTTGTTTTTTTTAAGATATTACAAAACAGTACAATGCAGCTGCTCTACAAAATGTCAAGATCTGTTCACATCTTTTTTGTTTGTGTGGGTTTACAGTTTATGATACATTTTATAATCTTGTTAAAGCTTGCATCAGTATTCAGTCAGATCCAAAAGGTACACTGCTATCCATAATCTCATTAACTGATAAAACATAACAAACAGCAACTGAAGCATCATTTCCCATGAAAGCTTCGAACATTTTTGTAATTACACAGCATTTGCATTTCAAAACAGATTAGATAATGTACCTCTAAGACTCATCTATAATTAGAAAGCTTATTTAGCTTATTTGATTTTATTCGCCTTAGCATATTTTTTATTCTTTATCTTTTGCTATAGATTATTTTGGATAGGATATTTGGTGCTAATAAATTATGCATTACGCAGGTTGCTGTGTATGCACTTAAATAAAAGGATGATTCTTCTGCACAAAACAGTACAGCGGTAGTGTCAGACTGTCTTGCCTAACACTTCTGAGATTTTGCTTTTACCAGCAATTTTGTTTTTCTCTCTTCCGAGCAATGACAGTAGCAGCTAACTGTAAACACATGCCTACACCTCTGGCAGACATGTCTCAGGAACGAAAAAAAGGAAATTTTTGCTTCCTGTGAGCCGCTAATGAATGCAGAATTTTTTGTACTGTAGTTTGTTGAAGATTGTGCACTCCTTGTAAATACAGTACATGGTGGTGGAGATGATGGTTCCTGGCCCACTGTTTAGTGTTGAATAGAAAGACCTTTGTTCAGTCTTCTGTCTTAAAACAAAGTATCACATTGTGACTATCTTTGAGAGCATAATGAATGGGTATGTATACCGCCTTACATTTCCTCTCAACTGTGATTAGCCTTGTCTGCCATCACCATCTACCAAGCAAATGGATTTTTAGATGAAACTGAGAGTACTCTGCTGCACTGTTAAACAGGATAGTTGGAATTTTGCCATCTTAAATTTCTCTCTTGGGACAAACTGCTACTATATCACCAAAAGGAAGGTCAAGGGCACTTTCATAAAGGTGGATTTTGGTTGACCCTGTGACTAATTCTGAACACCCATGCCTAAATATGCTCCTGTTGAGACACTTTCAGTAGTGCTTCCCTTCACTTCTGCCTTTTGAAAATTTCATCCCAGTTAATTTGAGATAAGATGTATGTCATAGTGAGTACCCTCTATTACTGAAGAGTTTTATTCCATTTAAAATGGGAGATGATGATTCAGCAGGCTGGCAAACGCGTCATAAAACATCGTAGGTCAGTGGAATCTGAGAAGCAGTGCGTGGTGTTTTGAGTAGTTGTCTGATGGCTAAAGAGGCTATTTCATAAGTCAAAGAGAAATCATGAGGAGTATTGGTATCCATCATGCGGGTTACATGATACATACACATCTTACTGTCAACTTGTTTTTAATGTTATATAACAAATACTCTAAGGGTGGGAGTGGTTGTTAGATTCTCTTTATATCTTATGCATTCAGTCAGTGACTGTCAATAATTAGCCATTAAACTTATGTAGGGTAACAGGAAAGTCTGCTACATCAAGGCGTCAAGGCACTTGGTGCAAGGGTTTATTTTCTGCTCATGTGCTAAGATTTTATCACTACTGGCAACATGGTATTCTTAATTTCTATCTTGGCGGTATGCCATGAGCAACCACCCGCGCAGACTCTCACATGAACTGTTCTTTGTTCTCTTATTAATCACCATACCTCTGCATGTTTTTATTTTTCACAGTTATATCACAGTGGCATGGTCAGGTCAGCTGCATGATGATGCCTTCCATAGCACAGCACAAAAACTGACCTCCCGTCACTGACTTTGTGCATGATGCTTTACTGGACAGATGGCTCAAAAACACAGTAAACCTATGGCTGAGAGATGCCATTACCTGATGTATGTTCCACCACTTAGTAAGCATAACTACAGGTGCACCCAGACATAAGGACAAGGCACTGTACTGATAATGAGTGACAATGACAAAATAATTATTTAGCTTGATTAATTACAGTTAGGTGATTATGTAGTAATTGTGACAGGCTTAATAAAGACATTCTTGTGACATTAAGTAGAAGTCTTCTTTATAATTCAGTTGCTTTTTGATCTTCATCTTCTTTTTCCCCTTGATACTGATTCTGTTAACAAGTTAAATCTTTTATTAGAAATAGGAATAATGGGTTCTAACCTCATTGATATTTTTTTTTATCATTAAAGACACTGGAGTTTTGTCAGCTCTTGACATTTCACTATAGTTCTTCTCCTGGGCTCATTAGTGAGTAAGTGCACACCGACTACAGTAAATCTGTGGTTGTTTGTGAGAGCAGATGGTGACTGTGCAACAAAGCAATGCTTTTTCGAATGCATTTCTATTCTCTTCCTCCTGTTGGAATAGTGAAGTGATGCCAGTGACCTTTGACAGTGGCTGCCAAGAGCCAGCCATTCTCAGGTGAAACCAGGTGGTTTAGGCAGGTTGCCACCATCTGTATATGCAATTAGTTGCTTTAGCTGCAAAGAAAATCTACCAGTTCTAGAGGTGTGTGCTTCTGAAAGTTAATTAATAATGGACAATCAGAGTTAGTTATCTGAGATAATGGCTGCATGTCTGGCAGGAGACTACCAGTGGTTCTTTGTCTGAAGATTAAAGCAGCAAAATGAACAGACTGTTTTGAGTCTTTGGCTTTGATAATAAACCTAGGAAGGACAGGCATGCTCAAACAGAGACTTGGCGCTGTTCAGAATTGGATGAGGAAAGGTCTGCGATCACGCGGTGGACTGCATTAATGATCTGCTTCTGCTTTGAACTCAATATCACAGTCTCATTTACAAAAAGAGAACAGTGGAGCAGACTACCAAAAATCATCTTCACTTTACTTTTTATGCACCGAAACGTTGTGCCAAATCGCAACACAATAATCTCCATTTCTATTAATCCAGTTCTGTATTATTATATATATTCGTAGGTTTTCGTTTTCACATGAGTTTTATGAAACTGCTCTGAAAGTTACAGAGAAGTAAAAATCGATGCTGAGAGGTCAAGTAGACATTCCTTACAGCTAAGAAAAGGAAAGATATACGAACATACCATAGCTACTGCACATATAGCTTCCACATCTATGAGTCTGTCAGATATATGAAATCCCACCTGTCTTCCTGTGAACAATCAGCTCATTAACACCCAGCAAACCGTGTTCAGAGTCCCATACACTAAGGTGAGACAGATTAATTGCGCTGCAGGATGGCAGACGGGGAGAGAACACCACCTGAGACTCCCTGCTTCCAGTAGGCATTGATGTACTATTGATATTCATCTCTTCAGCTACAATTGCATCACCGTACTTGCCCCATCACTGTTTCTGTGTAGTATTATTCATCCACCTTGTTAAACAGCCTAAACCTCCATAACGAGGGGATGGGGGAAGAATGTTGATTGTAAACGGAGACAAAGATGAAGATACAGCAGACACATGGAGCAAAATTGTATGGACAGTTGGGGCTGTAGGGGAGTGAAGAAGAGAATGAAATAACAGGGAAGAAAGAGGAGAAGACGGCTGCCAGGGGAAGAATTGATGTGAGCAGGCTTCAGGGGTAGAGACAAGGATCAGAGTCTTACCGAATAGATTTTTTTTCTTCCTGTGTTGCTTGTCAGACACTTAGTGCTGGCTGCCAGTGGTTTTAGTTCAGTGAGCATGTGCATGTGTGTGAAAATGTGTTTGTGTGAGACAGACAGAAAGAGGGGGAAAAACAGGCTTATTTGCAGAGTAGAGTCTAAACCTCTTTTCTGGCACAGCTAGGATTAGAGGTGTCTGTTTAATTAATGCTCCCTTTTCCCCTTCTTTTATTTCTTTCTCCCACACCAGTCCCTTATCTGCTTTCTCTGAGTTTGATCCTTCTTGTTCTTCCAGCACTCAAGTACTCAAATTACTCAGAGCTGTACTTCACAGAGTGCTCTTTTCAGGTCATTGCTTGCTCCATTGTTCAGGTTTTTGAGGTAAACTGTCCGCCTTGTTTATAGGTGCCTGTTTATGCTTTCCTTTTTTTTTTTTTTTTTTTCAAGGTAACCAGGTCTTTTCACCAAGCAAGAACCTCAAAAGATTGCCAGTTTTTATTCGTTGCTGTTCTGTTAACTCCGACACCCACATCGAGTGTGTAGTTGCAGACATTCGTTCGTGAAGTGTAGTATTTCAATATATTCCAACCATCTGCAAACTGTACCTAATATTTCTTAGTTGTAATTATATTCCTCCACACTGGCACCGGGGTTGGCTTTATTCTTTTTTTGGGGTTGTCCATTTCTTTGTACATACACCCCATTCACATGGATGCAGTATTGCAGGAAACTGTCTTAACTTCTTCAGACTTTGGTACCAACATCTTCTCGGGCTTGAAGATGAACTGATTAGAATTTTGTTGCTACAAGTCAAAGGTGTAGGTCACTGTGATTTATCAAACTCCGCAATAATTAGAGGTGTGTTATATGGTTAAAATGGTGACCAGATGACATTTAATATCCAACAGACCGCAGGTCATCTTGATGTGATTATAAGGATCTTGTGCAAAAACACGTCAGTACCATCTTGAAGTTGCGTATGACTTTCATCACCAATTTTTTATCAAATCTGTAAATCCAGTCATAGCCTAAGTATCACAAATCTGTAAGTCCTTCCGTGATTACGCACCTGAATCTCTTCTCTCACGGTGAACAATTTTGAAGTGTACTCCACCATAAATAATCCATTTCTTTACAAACAGAGCCAGTAGATCAGTCAGGCATTTTCCGAAATTTGTTGCATTGTGAGACGTGGAGTTCCACACAGCTGCAGTAGCAAGAAGCAATGAAGTAATTTCTGTATTTGTTACCGCTGCGGTGATAATGTGGCTGCATGGAGTTCTCCTTCACACAATGCACATTACGACTAATTTCCGAAAATGCCCGAGTGGCCTACCAGTTCTGTTATGGTGTTGTTTATGGTGGATACACTTCAAAAGTATTCACCATGGGGGAAGAGATTCAGGTGCGTAATTATGGAAAGACTTACAGATTCATGATACTTAGGCTATGACTCAGGTAGGGCTGGGCGATATGGAAAAAAAAAAAAAAAAATCATATCCCAATATTTTTTTTTTCATATCAGATGATATCGATACGTATCATAATATAAATCAAATCACTACTTTTGTCATGCTTAAATTTTCTGTTATTCATATGTTAGTTGTGAAGACATCAGAAGGCTATTTTTGATTTAAATGTGACTTATTTTCTGTCAGAGGTTGAACATAACATATGTGTTGAAAAACATTATACTGTTTAAGCAAATAAGCGAAGAATACATCATTTGGTGACACATATAGACCCATTTAAAGACAGAGATGTAAGCTCATATTATATTTTGGCTAATCTGTGTATGATATTTGCCCTATCTGAGTGGTGTAGTGTCTGCAGAAGGGATTCATGGGTGTGTGAGATAAACCTGGTGCCATTTCACTGAGTAAAAGCAAAGTTATTGACTTTTAAGTATGTAGAAATGTTCCGATTAGCACTTTGCAGATGGTCCCTAAACTCGTGCTCGTTAATTGGCTCCACATTCAAGACGATGCTGTCTACTGATCGTTAAGGACCGTTTGTGTGGATGAAAACAGGGTTGTAGTTTCCTCTCTGTGTTACTAAAGCTGCATAGGGCCGTCATCTGTGTTTCATTGAGTATTGACCGATGATCTGTTGAGCAGCAAAGTGTGAATTTGTGAATCTTTTGTCAATTTTACTGCGGTGAGTGGTTGGGTTCTTCACATAGACTGCATTTATTTATTTGGGACACCTCCGCATTGTATTGAAAACCCTGAGCCAAAACGGTTTGCACCCTACTTTTTTTTAACCCGGTCGCCCAAGTTCTCGGTCAAATTTTCTCCTAAGGGAACATTCATCTCCCGCTGCAGCCCAAACATTAGCATGTGTGCTGCGGCTGCTCTTCCTCCTGTGCTGTGTGTGTCAACCTAACTTGCCGTGCCACTACTAAATTATGATTGGCTGTTTTTATTTCTGTCAAAACATAGATGAATGAATTCTATTGAAATTATATTGAGCATGTCTCATATTTCTATCGAGGAAAAGTTACATTCCGTTATCATTTTATCGCCCAGCATTAGACTCAGGTTTTACAGATTTGATGAAAAATTTGTGATGAAAGTCATACAAAGCTTTAAACAGGACGCAGAAACCTCTCCATGTTTTTATTGGCATGACATGGTTTAACAGGTTATCTTTAATCAGTGGTATGGTATGATAAATAAATATAATGTAATATAGCCTCAGCTCACTGGGAACTGAAACCAAAGGTACCAATGATGCTACTGGAGAATGCAGACACTTGTTTCATAAGAGCATATTCAACACAATGAATAATTCCACTGGGCTGAATTGATATGGGATGATAATACAGTTGTAAATCATTTGAAAATGATAAACTCTCATCTGGACCATCTTTAAGAACAGTAACAAAGACATAGATTAGACAAGCAACTGCAAGGAAGTAATTTCATTTCTTTCTCTTTTTTTTTTTTTTTTTTTCATCTCTAGGCTCTCCACCAGTTGTACTATGATCCAAATATAGACAACAAGAATCTGGCCCAGAAATGGCTGATGCAGGCGCAGGTCTCACCTCAGGCTTGGCAGTTTTGCTGGGCACTTCTGAGCCCAGACAAGGTAAATTGTATACGTGCACTAACACACACACACACACACACACACACTGAAAAAACACTTGGTGATTTGCATCTGTTTTATCCTCTTTCTGTAGGTACCAGAGATCCAGTACTTTGGTGCCAGCGCACTCCACACCAAGATTTCTCGGTACTGGTCAGACATCCCTACAGACCAGTATGAGTCTCTTAAGAGCCAGCTGTTTTCCCAGATAGCCTGCTTCTCCTCTGGCTCCAAGATGGTGCTCACCCGACTGTGTGTTGCCCTGGCCTCACTGGCACTCAACACAATGCCTGAAGCCTGGCCTGGCGCTGTGGCAGAAATGGTGCGGGTGTTTCAGGAGGAAGGGGGAGGGGTGGATGGGCGGGCACGCTGCCTGGCATTACTGGAGCTACTCACTGTCCTTCCTGAGGAGTTTCAGACAAGCAGACTGCCACAGTACAGAAAAGGACAGGTATGTGCACGAGGGATAACATGCGTTATTATACAAACTCTAGAATTGGATTCTGAAATGTGTTAATTCAACAAAAAAAAAAACCCCAAAAAACCAGACTTGTTTATAAAGTTCCCCGAGTTCATCAGCACTTCATATCATGGAGATTATTAACAGTGATGAATTTCTTTAGTACATAGCTATGCTTTAAGCAAGATGCCTTGTCAGGGCTTTTTATTTAATGACCAGCACACTTTACGTTTTGCTTTAAATATATGAGCAGATCTGAGACATTAAATAAGAAAAAGGTGGGATGGTATGGAAAATGTAAATTAAAAGAGAAAACAGTCATAGTCAAATTTACCTAAATACTGATCCCAGACGAGTTGACAATTCTTCTGGATACAATTAAAATAAGGCTTTCTTTTGACTCAGTAAAGTTTGACATGGCATTGGTGGATGTAACTCTGTACTGTTGTGTTTGCCACAGTAATCCTGAGCTCATGGGTCTATCAACTCCAGATGGATGATCTAATGAATGAATGTCTGAGGGATCAGAGATCACTGTGTTCAGCTTAGGCTTGGACCCTGACCTTTTTAGGCCCTAAATCTTTAATTCTGTGTTCTGCTGTAAATGGTCAAATAATCACTTTCCTTCATTTTTTTTTTTTTTTTTTTTTTTTTTAACATTCAGGATGGTCTTAAACATTTCAATATTCTTCTCATGCATTTGCTGGACTTTTATTAGAAGCAGTATTTGTACCTAATCATGATTACAATCTCATATTTTCACCCCGATTCAGATTACGCTTTTATTTATTTCTGTCGTTATTAGCCTAAATTATCTTGTTCCATTTGCTTCTTGAGTGTGTTTGCAGCCTTAATGTCGGGAATGGATGTGTTTATATTTATGATTAAAATTAGGTTGACCAGATAAAGCATGAAATATGTTGTGTTAGTAATACTGACAATGAAATACAAGTCAAGGTATGTTTTTTAATATCACTGCTTTCTATCTGCATTTTTAATCCAATCCAAACTGTGTCTTATTTGGGATTGTAGACCTTTTAGTCTGTTTTGTTTGTATCCATTTGTTATTCATCAGGTGTTAATACTTTAAGTACCATGGAAATGTATTTATGGATTTCTTTCCTTAGACTTTTTAAATAGAAGTTGCTTAAGAGTTACTTTTTTTACTAATTACTTACTTAGTTACTAATTTTTTTTACATAAATGAAATGTATACTTTGGAAAACTTGTGTTTATTTTCCTTGAAGGCAGCAAAACCTGCATCATTTTAATGTCGGTGTCAAAATCCTTTTTTTAATCTATCTGAACTTGTAGAGGAAAAAAACAAAAGCAAATTCCCAGTCCACGTCAAGCAGACAGATTGAGCATACGGCACATTAGCGATACAGTAGCGGTCTAATCCTGGTTTCCATGATTCCTCTAGGTTCGAGGAGCCTTGGGCAGAGAGTGGGGGTCAGTGTGTCCCCTGCTTCAACAACTGTTGCGCAGAACGGACAGCCCTGGGGCAGTGAAAGCTCGCGTGCTGCGCTGCCTGTCATCCTGGGTGCTGCTGGATGTGCCTCTCAGCGAGAGTGAAACCCTGGTGCACGACTGCTTTAGTGCCCTGCCAGATCCAGAACTCTTTGACACTGCGGTAGAGGCAATAGTCAACGCCATCTCACAACCTGACTCCCAAAGGTGTGTGCATATATGTGCTAGTGTGTTTAAAAAAAAAAAAGGACGGAGAAAGAAATAAGTGTACTATGTCATATCATAAAAGCCTGGCATATTAATGACTGGGGCAGAAATTGGAAGTTTTAGGGCAAGTCAGAGGAGGGAAAGTGAAAAAGAAGAAAAGCAAAGGCGGGGAACCGGCAGGGTGGGCACTGGGAGGGCATCAGGGAGGGATTGAGCCAGGGAGGGATGGAGCCGGGGCTAGTTGACAGCCAGGGGGAGGAGAGCAACATTTCTCGGTTGGCTGGAGTTGCTATGGTTACAGAGCTAGGGAGAGATGTCATCATGCCCTGGTTGATTCAGACATGGCAGGCACCCATTACCCCTCCCCTGGAGAGAGGGGGGTGAGGGTGGGGGTGGGGGGTGGAGGGTGGAGATGACGGGACTATGAGAGAAGAAAAGGTGCTCAGAGAAGGAGGGGGGTAGTGCAAGGTGTGAAAGCGCAATAAAAAAAAAAAACATTCCTTCCTATACTTCATCATACACAGAAGGGTCATATCTGTGAAGTTGCTGCTGACAGGACAGTTTAAACACACTGATGCTGTGCTGAGCAGATTGTGGGAAGGCAGTTAATGGTAGTTGAGGTGGAGGTCTACAGCTTCAGCGAGTGTTACTGTGTTTCAACAACACTGAGTACTTCAAACTGAGTACCTGAGAGATCAAGTTGTTCTTTTTTTTTTTTTATTATTATTAATGCGAGTGCCGAAATGCAGTTTATTGGTACAATATATTGATATAATTGATTTTTCATGAATAGTTTATATGTGAAATCCAAGACAGAAAATCAGTCCTTTTGTGTTTGTACTTGTTTTTAAAAAAAAAAAAAAAATAACCTCAATTTCTGTCCTGTTTGTCAGATGTTCTTTACATTACATTATCTTAAATTGATTTAAAAAACGGGTCTGTATTGCCTTACTTATAATATCACAGTATTTTGCAATATGTTGAGCCTGAATCACTGTGTAATGCATTGCCAAATTCTTGCCAGTACACTGCTTTAACATTTCCAGAGGCTGATGTGTTCATAGATAAAGATGGAGACTAATGTAAAAATGTTGGTTTGTATCTTGCACTTAGAAAGTGGATGAATCACTGAAAAGTATAAATATGTTTATAGATCTGTATTTGGGATGAGTTAGCCATTGCATTGTTTCTTGGTGTGTGCTTGAGTTACTTTTTACATGAATTATATAAGGTGGAAGCTGATTTTTTTTTTTTTTTTTTTTTTTCTTGTTGTTTTTATTTATTTATTTATTTTTGGCTGTTTCAGGAAACTGATGTAGTGAAAGAAAGTGGACTTACCCTGTTTTTTGATTCTTGGTCTCCTCTTTCTTTAGCAGATAATTTGATAACACTCTAATGGGCAGTCACATTAAATGAGCATCAAGCTAAGACTTCATTAATTGAAGCTGAACAATTAAATGGACCAGTTTTCCCTACACTTTTTCCTTTATTCTTCACTTTTTTTGTATGGCATCCAGCACTGAGTAAAGCATCATGCTGAGTCTGTTTAGTGTGTTTGGCTGCTACATTTCAGCAGCAATTTAGTGTTTGAATCAGTTTGATAGCCTAATATGTATTGTTTTTTCTTTCCAGAAACTCATAGGCTACCTTTTTCCATCTGTACATTCTGCCAGTTTTTCTGATTTTATCTATTTATATCTTCTCTCCCACTCTGCCTCTGTTTCTTTGTGCTTTCCCTTTTTCTTTTCTCTCATCACTACTAAGCCCTCCTCCCTGTCTCTTGTTCTCTTCCTCTGTTTAAACACATTACAGTCAACTCATTTGGGGGGATGCTATTGGTCCAGCTGCATCCTGTTGCCAGGCAACCCATTTCCCCAGCCTCTGAGTGCATTGCAGTAATTGCAGAGGGGATCATGGGTGGGGGGGTGTGGTGGGGTGAGGGAGGTGAGGGAGAGAATAAAGGAGGAGTCAGGAAGGAGGCAGAAAGTGTGTAATAGCAGGGCAGGGAGCAAGAAAGGAGAGGAGACAACTGTGAGTTAGAGACGACTGCAGCACAGTCTCTCAGAGGAATCACTGTAATGTCATGTTTTATGAGAGAAATAGGAAAAGAATACAAATTCATTTTAGTCTTTTAATCTTGAAACAGACACAGTCCCCTTTTCCTCAGCAAAGAGTGCATGACCTGCATTTCTAAAGCACCTTGTTAAAAATGAATGATGTTTGAGTGCAAGAGTACAATCTGCCACTCATATGCGCACACACAAACAGTTACATGAAGTCAGTCCCAGCACTGCTCTCATACAGTTCCAGACAGCCAGACACGTTGGCCGTAGAGCAACATGCACAGCTATGAGCTTATTAGACAGGGTCCAGATTCATACACATCAGATCTCAGCAGGGTGGAGCCCTTGACAGAGAAGGCTGAATCAGCATGGGCTGTTATGTAGGGGGACTAGACTCCTTGGCTCATAAGAGGACCTGAGGGAAATTAGAATAAAAATGCTTTACCGCTTCATGGTAGGAAATGCTTTTAACATGCTGAATAGGGGCTCTACAAATGTTTATTACTTTGTATTCTTAAGGAGCACCATTAGCGGTGTAATAATCAGTGTTTACGATAGACAAGGAATTTATGCTCTTGACAGTGCAAGGATTTGTCTTTTAAGATGAATTTACGTTAGTGGTGAAGTCATGCAACCTTGTGGTGTCATTGATTAATATTCATCATATACATTTATTGACTGAAAGACGAAGTGCTGCCTACATACTATATAAACCCCCCAGGACTGGAACATGGTATAGGGTTTATATTCACAGATGAACAGAATAGCCTCGGTGACATTCACACACACATGCAGCGTCTTCTCCAAATGTCACCCTTCACTTGCTGTCAGTAAGTTGGACAGGAAGATGCTCTGTGATGTTTTGACTTGAGTATATCTAACCCTGTGCTGAGGAGGAACGTGTGCCTTTGTGTGTATGTGTAAATTTCTACGCATCAGCACATGCATGTGTTTGAGCTGGAGTGAGGGGATATTAAAGATGGCTGACACAGCAGGAAGAAGACAGAATAATAACTGACAGCAGCACAGCTCCAAGCAGGAGCTTTGAACAGAGTTTCCGATTATGTGGTAGGTGTATGTTTTTGGGGAGGTGGGTGGGTGTCCAGGATCTCAAATTGAACTGCCTTGGTCTAGAGTTTCAATTGAAATAAACACTTGTCTCGAGAAACAGCAATAAATACAACCTAGCCTTGAGCAATGTGCGTCGGGTTTATATTCTCCAGTGCAGTATCCCTGCTTGTGCATGTTGTTAGATTTACACTTTTGTGATGAATGCATCTGTTCACCGTTACCTCTATATTTCTTAAGTTTATTTTGTCTGGTTGTGTTTTCCTGGTGTAGATATGTGAACACCTTACTGAAACTGGTTCCTCAAGTGCTGGCCCTCCAAGATCAGCTCCGAGAGGCTGTTCAGAATGGAGACATGGAGACCTGCCATGGCATTTGTCGTATCGCCGTCACACTGGGAGAAAACCACTCCAGGTGTGTGTTTGCAGTGACATGACTTTCTATATAATTTGTGAAAACAATGGCCAGTGATTTCCATGTACAGTACATGTTTTGTTAATTATAAAACTTCAGAAACAAATTACATTATCTTGTAACACAACGGTCATTTTATGCCATACAAGAAAAAATACTATGCATTGAATAACTTCAAGTTTAATATGTAACTGAAATGATTGAAAATGAAGAATTATGAAAATGAAATCAAATGAAAAAAATACTGTATTGGCATTTTCTTCTTAAAAATTGTGAATTTGTACATATCCAGTTATCAGTTGTATCTGCTGAGCAGTAGATGTT
>JAQQZY010000020.1:33833499-33850777 GCA_030068375.1 Ostorhinchus rueppellii
TATTGGCATTTTCTTCTTAAAAATTGTGAATTTGTACATATCCAGTTATCAGTTGTATCTGCTGAGCAGTAGATGTTTTCTGTTTCATCAGAAGTCCACTCATAATTTTTCTGCAGTGATGGTTTCAAAATTTCACATCACACTCATATAAGTGTGTATTACATTGTGGTTGTCTCCAGATAAGTATCTGTTGTCACAAATTCTGTTGTTAGGTTTGCACTTTAAATTTGTTTTATAAGCTCAGAGAAACTTTTTCACATTGAGGATTAAGAGCAAATTGAGAATTGAATGAATAGGGGAAAATAATTGTGTAGAAAGACACTTAAATAACAGCTTTAAAAAAAAAAAAAATGTGGCTTTTATAACATTGATTTTTTTATTTATTTATTTTTTAACAATCTAGTTTTTTTGTGTGCCTTGGAGTGATGCTTCAACTTCCACAATGTGTTGCTATTTCTGCTGGAAAAATGACTCAGAGAAAGTTGTTATTTTACCTGTGTACTAAGTGCAATGGATAGCTGCCAGATCACACGTTCTCTCTCTCTCTCTTTCTCTCTCTAGGACTCTATTGGAACAAGTGGACCACTGGCAGAGCTTCCTTGCTTTAGTCAACATGATCATGTTTTGTACAGGCATCCCTGGCCACTACCCAGTCAATGAAACCACCAGCTCGCTGACACTTACCTTCTGGTATACATTACAGGTAAGTCATGTCCCTGGTAGTGTAATGTCAGGTTTAAGTATTAGTGTTATCATGTATAAAACAGACGTTGAACAGTTTCCACATTAAGCAGCCTGTTAAAAAAACATGCATACAGTACATTATTATCCCCTGTAATTAATGAATTGATTAATGATTTGTATTGGTGAGAAAATATCCTTATTTGACAAATGGGGTCTTTTTTTTTTTTTTTTTTTTTTTTTTTGTAAGTCACTGTTTACCATTAATTATACAAAGCATGGCAAAGCATCTTTGCAAAGCCATTTATCCTGAAAGCTCTCAGAGCTCATTTTAAGCCTTTGTTATGACTGTACAGTGTCAGAAAAGCACATTACAGCTGGTTGAAGTAGAATAATCAAATACTTGGTGCTGAAACACTAAGGAATCAATATAAGCAGACCTTCATGCACTGACTAGTCTAGAAACATTAATGCTAAAGACAAGCCATGATGCAACGCTCACTGTAAAATACCATATTTAAATGACGTATTAGTAAAGTGCACCAACCTCCCAGCCTACCCCAGATACAGTCAAAACTGTGTGGGAAAGACTGACTAAATGAATCAAAAGTAAAGCATGGAGTGTACTCAGGTGTCAGTTTATAGCTCGTCAGTGGGAGCTCTATAAATGTCATAGCAGTTAATTTTATTTTTTAAGGACATAAAACTTTTATGGTCAGCAGTTACAGCTCCTGTAAGAATATTTTTCCCTCTCATTGCTGCAGGATGAAATCATGTCATTCGAGTCGGACAAGCAGACAGTGTATCTGCAGGTCTACAGGCCTGTGTATTTCCAGCTGGTGGATGTTCTCCTACACAAAGCCCAATTCCCCTCTGACCAGGAGTATGCGTCCTGGTCCTCAGATGAGAAAGAACAGTTCCGAATTTACAGGTGTGTGTGTGTTCAGTTTTATGCATGACCCTGGGTAAGTACTGCACAGGCCACATTTATTTGCTGCTCACTGTAGGATGGAAGTGACAGAAATTTCTCACAGACAGGATGATTGGTCATGTTTTTATCTAATAGACTCTCCCTAGACTGGCTGCTGGGAGGGTAAAACCTGTCTACTAAATAAATGACCAGATAACGTTTTTTCAAGATTGCATGCCCTTAAAATGTCTGTTTGTATATGCCTGTCCTTCAGGGTGGATATCTCAGACACACTCATGTACGTGTATGAGATGCTGGGTGCAGAGCTGCTGAGTAACCTGTATGATAAACTCGGAAGACTGTTGACTAATGCAGAACAGCCCACGTCATGGCAGGTGGGTGATACAGACATATACAGATGAGCAGAGACAATATTTGAACTAGTTTTTCCGGACAGTTATTGGTTTTTGCATCATTAAACATCTTAAAATCCGCTCACGCTCCGACCGTATTTTCTTCCTCCAGCACACAGAAGCTTTGCTGTACGGCTTCCAGTCCATAGCTGAGACGATAGATGTGAATTACTCTGATGTGATCCCTGGCTTGATAGGACTCATTCCCAGAATCAGCATCAACAACGTTCAGCTTGCAGACACAGTTATGTTCACTATAGGTGAGGCAAATCACCTATTATGAAATGTATACAACTGATGTCCATTTTTACTTCAGTGTAGGATAGAATGCATATGTTTGTTAGACCAGCAATACACAAAGGCTCCTCTCAATAGCTGAATTCTTCATCTCTTATCAGGTGCTCTGGCTGAATGGTTGGCAGATCACCCAGTGATGCTCAGCAGTGTCCTGCCTTTGGTGCTACAGGCTTTAGGGAACCCTGACCTCTCCGTTTCCTCGGTTTCTACACTCAAGAAAATATGTAGGGAATGCAAATATGACCTGCCACCCTACGCAACCAATATAGTAGCTGTTTCTCAGGTTTGTGTGTACACGCCATCTTCATATTCAGCCAATAATAGTCTATTGTAACATCTCACTTTTCACTTTTTCATCTGTTAATACCTACATTGTTCACACCTACCGTACTGTTTTTGCTGCCAGAAATAACTTTTACTCTTTGAAATCACTTCAGTTGTAATTCTTTGTGATTTTTTTTTTTTTTTTTTTTTTAGAACACATTTGAGTAGGCTCTGTTTTGAAACATTCACATCATCGATCTACCTCTCTTTCATTTCTAGGAGGTGCTTATAAAACAGATCCACAAGGTAAGTCTTACTCTACAATAACATGAAGTGACTGGAATATTGTGCCAGAAGTGTGTGATATGTTTGCATTTATTGTCTGACAGTGAAATTGTGTGAGAGTTGTATAATATCAGGCTGTGGTGTGAGTGTAAAACTGTTTAAGCTCAATGCTATCTGTAATCTCCTCTTGCAGACAAGTCAGTGTATGTGGCTGATGCAGGCTCTCGGCTTCTTGCTCTCCGCTCTCCCTGTGGAGGACATCTTAAGAAACCTTCACTCTCTCATCACTCCCTATATTCAGCAATTGGAGAAGCTAGCAGATGAGACAGTACGTACACAGACTCGCATGTAACAAGACACACACACACACACAGAGTAGGGACAGTTGGGCTCCGGCCAATCGGAACAGACCTTGTGTCTGTGTGGTGTCACTGCAGTGGAACATTTCTCTGCGGGACCAGATTGGATTTGACCCTGCACCATGGGCTAGTGACTCACAAGACACACTTTCTCTTACTCATGCCAACGCACACACATACCCTGTAGCAAGAGAGCAAACAAATAGAGTTCAGAAAATGAGAACGATGTCTACACAGAGGTACTTACAGTAGAGCATGCATTTACACATGCATGCACACAGTCATGCAGAAGAACTGTTTTTGTGTACCCTACTCAGATGATAGATCTAGTGGAACCAGGATGTCTAGATTGTCACGCTGGAAGACACAAATACTAAGCTGACATTATCTAAAAATACACAGTTTGATATCTATTGTATGTAGAATGGAGAAAAATGTCTCTCAGTTGCTTGTTCTGTCATCAGTCAAGACCATGTGTGGGGTGAATAGAGGTGTCAGCTTAGATGAAGCTTTTCATTTCTCTCTGCGCATCTGTCTCACCCTCCACACAACACACCCGTACTCCTGCTGTCTTGTCGATCTTTTCTCACTTCCTCCATTTCTTATTGTTTTGTGTCTGGTTTTTTGATATATTGCCATTACATCAGACTTGGAAATTGGGTGCTCTGTCTTGGGTCCGATAAATAGTGGCACCTAGTGGGCAGACCTTGAGGTTACATTATATCAGAGGTGAATGTCCATGATGCCTGGAGAGGCTGACTGCAAAATATGATGGAGCTCCTCTGTGCTAGTGTCGAACAAGATACACACACATGCTGATGTTATCGCAGAATAACTGCTGTACAGTTAAAGCACGAACATTGGTATTGAGATTAGTGTTGAAGAATGAGTCGTAGATTTAGCAGTTAGAGGGTGTGGCAGATGTGTTTGTCGTCTTTGTTCTTGTCTTTTGACACTGACACATCACCATGGAATCAGAACATTGATCAGCGCTGTCACGATCTGTTGAGCGGTGACCACATTTTGAATTTCCCCTTGGGGATTAATAAAATGTATCTCTGTCTGTCTGTCTGTCTGTCTGTCCAGCAAAGAAGGACGTGTGTGTATACATATTTGCACAAATTTGCAATTGGATGATTTTCAAATACACTGTTTGTTTCTGGTTTAGCATTGCATGATACAAGGAGATACTTTGAGGTCATTTCTGTCTTTCCGTGTATACACTCTTAAACATTGTGTTACTTGGCTGACATTTAGGAGGTAAATATTTCTGTTGGACAGTGGATTATAATGCAAACAAATTCAAAATGAAGGTGATGTGGAGATTACACCTATTTTTTTATTTCTTCCTTCAGCCTAATCCTTCAAATAAACTAGCAATCATCCACATCTTGGGGCTGCTGTCCAACCTGTTCACTACGCTGGACATCAGCAAGCAGGACGACGAGTCAGTGGAAGGCTCTGCACCACCTGTCAAAGCCACCCCTCCATCACCTGGACCAAACCCGGTCAGTCACCACATGATGTCCATTTCATTCTCAGTTTGTGCCATTTGACTGCTTTGCAATCCGGAACGCTGCAGCTGCAGTGCACTGCAGTGGGGCTCTCAGTGCTTGTAGTCATTTAAGAGCCTTTCTGCCACTGAGCACACTGTGTCCAGAGATGAGCATGGCCACAAGGGAAACTTGTCCTGTCATTCAGCCTTACAGTAGTCATTAGTCACTCTGCCACTAGGCGTGCATTCATGTGTAAATGCTAATGTGTAATGCTAGGAGTTGTTTCTGACTTTAGTTTCACTTCATTGTATATTTTATGGACATCATTGTGTTTATATGTTCCAGGTGGTGGTGGTTTTGCAACAGGTGTTTGCTCTCATTCAGACTGTACTGAGCAAGTGGCTCAATGACTCACAGGTTGTAGAGGTGAGTCATAAGAATGTGCCACAAATAATCGTACCTCTACTTCTTTAGACGCCCAGTAATACAAGGTAATCGTGACATTCTTGGAAAAAATATCTTGTGTTTTATGTTTAATTTTTAATTTTATTTCTTAGGCAGTGTGTGCCATCTTTGAGAAATCAGTGAAGACTCTACTTCACGAATTTGCTCCAATGGTATCTCAGCTAAGTGAGATGCTTGGGCAGATGTACAGCACGATACCCCAGGCCTCAGCTCTTGACCTCACACGACAGGTAAATACACACAAACATCTTCACACTCGGTAAACATAATCATATTTTTCTCTATATTACTATAGGTTACATACTAAGAGCCTTTTAAGAAAGAGTGATGTATACTTTATATTGATAAACTACAGTGCAAAGTTACATGGACAATGTTTATTTCGGTTACATTCAACCTGTAATTATGGTCTGTACATGAGTATGTCTAGATGTCCTGGCATACTAATAGTATGTCTCAATGGCCTTACAAAGTATTCAAATGTTATGTAATGTCTTACGTTCACCAGGTCATTTAATTCATTTATTCTATTTACCAAAATCAGTGTAATGTAATTTATGTGTCTTGTGCTTTTTGTGTTCCTTTACACTTCAGTGTTGCCAAACTGTAGATCCTGCACATGTATTGTAGAAGTATTTAGTACTTTCTGCCATATTTACCTGCAAGTTTTGAACAAAACAAGCATAATTTGTCCAAAACACTGTTAAAATGGATTACCAATTCTAAAATCTTAAATGCAGTCTTGAATGAAAGCTTGTGATACCTATTGATACTTTTGTCTGCATTCTTGTTTGATCTAATCACAACATGAATCTTTAACCGATATACTGATCAGTTTGATACAGAGTCACTGTTGTCTTTTTACAGGTTTAAAGTCAACACCTTGTTCTAATGAGGTTACTATAAATGCAAATTATGTCTTGAAAGTTAACTTTGTTTCTTGATTTATCCTGGAGAAATTTGAGGGGTTTTTTTTGCCTGTATTTGTAGTTTAAATAGAACAAGTACATAATATACAAGTAGATACGATATGTACATATAAGGAAATAAATTCAGACCGCAAAAGTATTGCTATGGCAGCGGAGTGGACTTACGAAAGATCATTATTCATTGCACCATGTCTCCAAAGTTCAACAGAGAGAGACACTGAAATCAATAAATCTCAATATATGTTGGTCTCCACTGCTGAAAAAGCTGTTTGTACAATTTAGACACATTCAGCTGTAAGAAAAAAAAAACATGCTCCCACCAGGTCAAATCCTCATACACACAGATAGACTTCTCATTACTTACTTTCTTCATTTTACTTACTTTCTTCATGTGTTTTACAGTAATAGAATGTGGAGTCAGAATTTCGAACACAGCCTGTTTTCCCTTCATTAACCTGTCATTTTTGTCATGTCAGTGCAAGTAAACACATTGAGTCTGAACTGAAGTCTTGCCATTTCAGATGGTGCATATCTTTGCCAGCGAGACAGACCACTTCCCGCCCATCAAGGCTCTATTTGAGCTAGTTACCTCGGTAACGCTGTCTATCTTCCAACAAGGTAGGGGGTTCGGCAGGGATGGGCCTGTGAATAGTGTGAAATGTTTCTGTTTCAATCACTGGTACATCTCTGAATGTGTCTGCTTATATTTGATTTCACAGGGTCCAAAATAGTAACCTGCTGTATCAGAGAAAAAGCATGAAGTTATGAACAAATTTATAAAAACAAAAGACAACAAATGTGCTTTATATTCTGTGGATGTTATGGTAATTTATGTTACATTTTCATTCTGTAATTGCTCAGACAGGGGGGAGAGCGAGAGAGACTTGTTTTCTGTCTGAACAAAATGGCCACAAATAGTAAAATAACAAAAAAGGCTGGTGGTCATTGGACTCTGTTGTCATGTTGACCTTTAAACGTTTGCTCTCATTACTCAACATTCTATGTACAACCACAAAAAGGTCACAAATGATCATTTTGTCAGAGTAGACCATTGTTGTCACTGCATTGATGATTGGTTTCAGATAATAGTAGCTTGGTCCAGACCTGCAACGACCAATTGACCATGTATGTGAAAATTATTTGGACGATTGATTGTGTCAGAAGGTCACAAAACACCAAAGACAATGGCTGAGGTAACCTTACCCAGGTTATTGTATTGATTCATTTATTTTTAATTTATTATTGATTTTATTTATTTTTATTTTAGACCAAGCGTCATCATAGGTAACATGAAATGCTTCAGATCATATAAAACAGGAAATGGGAAGAAGCCAGATTACACAGCGGCTTCAGTTTCTGTCGACCCTTGAAATCAGAGAACTGAACATGATCCACGACTTTATTTCATACAAAGCCGGGGTATCTTCAAGCAAAGATTGTGTCCTGCTCATTTATGACCTAAATAAAACAAAAGAATATATGCAACTGTAGTATAAAGTCACCTCAGAAGTACATTATATTGAGTTTGTTCGAGATAATGTCAGTCATTCCATCCACAGGATCCACGGGTTCTAGATGTGGTAGTTCTTATGTTGTTGTGTATCTGTGCATGCTGTACTGCATTTGTCCACCAGTCACCGCCAAAGCGCTCTGGGCATAGCAATGTGATTGTAAGAATATAGTATTTCAAAATTGCTAATATCTCCCAAAATATTTGTCCTATCAACTTGCCGTTTTCACTACCGTCTTCCTTGATCAAAAATACATAAGTATGCCAAACTGCAGCAGTCAGCTCTTTCCCCATTTTGTGTGATTCCCACGACACACACACACACATACACACACACACACACACATAAACAGAGGTCTCTTGGCTTTTATAATAAGATGCACATTTTAATTTTTTTATTTGTATTTATTTATACTATTTTTATTTATTTATTTTTGATGTTACCATTTGAGATGACTGGTAGGTTCCCCAGTACACTTAATAACAGAATATCTCAGAATATCTTTTTAATAATTTGGCACAAACATTGATTTTGACTCAATGAAGAACTGATAGGATTTAGTGGCCAAATGTAACGGTTGTTAATTAAAAAAACAAAAAAAAAACAACTAATGGTCACTAAACTACAAAGTCTCACTAATTGCTAATTATTAGAAATGAAGAGTAATGCAGGAACACATTACAATGCAAGGATGGTGGATATGTTTGATTGGATGTAAATTAACCAGTAATTAAATGTTTATTTTTCTATGTCTATTAATGATTTAGTTCATTTTACAGTGGATTGAGTGGTTTCTGGATGTACTGTCACAGTGTTTAATTATGTGAAGTGGTCTGATGTAATATTAAATGACCCCCACACCAGACTTTTCCTCCTTAATAAGGTGATAAAGTTGATGTAGGGTGGTTGTACCAGCGCTGTCTGCTTCTCCCCCTCCCTTTGTGTTGTCCCGTTTTTTCCTCTCCTTCTGTCCTGCTTTGACTGGTTAAGTAATGGCTGCCTTACCTCCTGCCTCTAAACTCTTTCTTTTCTGAGCAGGTCCCCTTCACTAAACAGTGTCAGTACAGGATACAGTCACAGCACAGAGACCACTAGCTTATTCAGTCGGCTGACATTTAACATAGCAGGGCGGTCCAGCTCAACACGGCTGCCGCTACTGCTGTACTAGGATTAGAGCTGGTCTTTCCATCGCAGCCCCCTGAATAAGCGCTGTATTCTCTTGAGGGGTTGTGTGTGGATGAGGTCTGGAGGGGTTATTGAGCAGGAGACGTGTTTGGAGTCTGGGAACGGCTACCGCTGGGCGCTCACTACAGACATTTGTTCCGTTTCATGACATGTTTGCTGTTGGAGTCCCTCCAACACCAATCAGGAATCTCGAAGTCGATTTTCCAGTCCCGAAATCCTAACAGGAATGTGTTTTTAAGTGTGCATCATTTGCAATCTGTCTTGTAGTCTGTGTCCAGCATAAGGGAGGAAGTGATATCCAAACCTATTCCTGATCTTTGAGTGTGATTTCATACTGATGGCTCTGGGTTCACCTTTGAAGCAAAGGGGAACTTATAGACCAGTTCTGAACGGACCCTTGATGGAACCTCCTCCCCTGAGGCATGTCATCCATCTTCTTGTTATCTGGTCATAGTGTTGTCAGCGCTGCCTGGTGGGGAGGAGGTAAAAAGGGTCCTTCAGGTTTGGTGCCCCTTTTCCTCCAAACTGTAACAGTAACAGAGGTGCCTCCTGGGTTCCCACTCCAAACCCACTTTTGTTTTTTTAGGTTTGTTCTTTTTCTCTCGTTACTTCTTTCTTTGTTTCTCCAGACAGTCCCATGTCTTTGTCTTCAGCCTGTTTTTGTTTTTGGTTGGTCTGTTCTTCCAAGACTCTGCCAAAGCTTCATACGCCCCTCCCCCCTTCTCCCCTTCGTTCCTTACTCACGTGTGAATTATTTCAATGAAATATTTTTGAGTTCTCTTTTATTTCCACATGACTGTTGAATCTATTCAGTTGCTGTTTGTATATTATTCTTATTCTCTTATGATTTCTTAAGTTTCATCTTTATTATATTTTAGGACCCAGGGATCATCCTGATATTGTTGATTCATTTATGCAACTCCAAGCTCAGGTGTGTTTTTGGTTTCTTATTTCATTCACTTTGGGTTTCTCGCTCTTTCTCTCTTTTTCTAATTTCTCCCTGTTTCTCTGTCCTCTTCCTCGCTATCTCTTTCTGTTCCTTGTTACTGGGCCCTAAGGTGTCCCATCACATAGGCAAGGCAGTGGAATGACACATGAGGAAATGTTTGAAATAGAGGCCGCCGTCTCTCCTCAAACACTGCTGATTCTAACAGTCCCGTAACCACACAAATATTGTACATAAGCTAATTATGGGTTTCATTCTGTCCTGTACAAATTGCCAGAATCTTTAATTATTTTAATTACTTAGTTATGATTAATTTGTCTGTTAAATAAAGACAATATAATTCCTGATTAAAAAATGAAAAATTCCAGCAGTGATGTGCTAAGGATATCACGTAACAATGTGCTGGACATGCACATATGTTTGTAAACTTGATGACTTCTTCAGTGAATTTGGTTGTGAATCATAATAATCCAATCATTTAATTCAGTATTGAGTCATTTAGCAGTTTTTTAGTTAAAATGCTAATTTTACATGACAAAGATTATGAGTGTAAGGAACCTCTAACCCTGGTGCCAAGCTTCAAAATATTAATATTCACTTACAAAAATTGACCTCAAAGCAGGTGCATTAATGTTCTTTTTTTATCAATTATGACAGACCAAGGCCAGTAAGTGCTTTCTTTAGTGCAGCAGTGGCTACAAGGGTCAAAGCTTTACTCACTCACCAGAAAAAATCTCTAGATTATATTAAATCTGTTCATTCAAATCAATTTTGTAGCCACGTCCTAAAAAGCAGTAAGCTGAAGAGCCGTACTATTTCTGGTTGATATTGCACTGATACATGAAATTCTCACTGATGGTGTATAATTCTTTAATAAGTAATTTTATTGAATTATTCCATCGCTCTGCACGGTCTTTAGAAAGTGTAGAATTCAGCACTTGGGAAAGTTTACATTCTGTGGATGAAATACTGATGCTTCGTGCACTTAGATTTGATCAGGTCTATTTCTGTTGTTGTAAAGTCAACGTCAGGCCACGTTTCTTTCATCAACACCCCCTGAGTCTTTGATGAAATATTTTTGCTGATGCAGAGCTCTTGGGAGGATGATGTAAAAGTGTCAGTATCAGTGTTGTGGTCCCATGTGACTGGTTAGTCTCAGCCCAGTCCTCTTCTGAAGTCATTCCAGCCCAGAGCCAATCAAAGCCCACATGAATTAATATTCAGCTAATATTAATCAGTTGAGACAAATTGGCTGATGGCTCTCCTGTTTTATATTTTTGTCTTCCGTCTTCATTCTTCTTCCTTTGTTTTCTATCTTTGGATAGATCTGACCTTCATCTCTCTCCCTTTCCCTCTCTCCCTCTCTCCTCTCCTCCATCCTGAATGAGTTCATTACGAGATGAGTTGTATTTCTCTTTATCTGCACATGTTAATTACTTACACACTTCTGTTGCATATTCAGTCCAGTCAACCAAAAACAAGCAAAAGTAATGTTTCAAGTACAATTAATTTGTAGAAACAAAGCAAAACCATCATTACCTTTAGTTTGACTTAAGTTTCTAATGATTTTAAAGTTTGATTTTTTGCAATTTGTTTGTTATACCTGCTGAGTTCTGCATTGGAGGGTGTCTGTATGGGTATGGATATAGTTTTCCGAACAGATGGTCAGAGTATTATAGCCTGGTAGGCAGATCTGTTCTCAGTCCTGTGTTGCTGTCAGATCCGGCTACCAGGCTGAACGGGTATGGTTGATAGCATTATTGTGAAGGAGCTTATGCAGTGGAATGTGGTGAAGCAGTACCGATTGGGTCGGGCCGACAAAAACATGCTCTGTTTAATGCCTTTATCTGCCTCTTAGGCTCTCAAACGGAAGCCCGATTTGTTCTTGTCTGAGAGTCTTGATGCCAAAGCAGTGTTCCACTGTGGTGAGTTTGCACATCATTTACACAAACACTGTGCTGGGTGTTTTGCTGCAATGCCTGTGAAATATGTGTCTGGCAGTACAAAGTCCAAAAACTGTAAATGCTTGACACCATCCTTTGCTAGTTTATTGATGTTTTTGTGTCTCTCTCCCACTTCTAGGAGTTCTGTCACTCAAATTTCCTGAGGCCCCTACAGTCAAGTCGACATGCTTGTTCTTTGTGAGCACACATACACAAATTGAAACAGGAATACAAATATTAATTAAGCATTTGACCATCATTATACTGACTGTGTTTTTGTGTTTGCCTTAGACTGAATTATTACCCCACTGCTCAGATGTGCCTCCACTGGCCAGGATAGTACAGGACGATGGGAAACTACTGGTCCAGGCCGTGTTGGAGGTGAGATACACCACATCATATATGACAGTTCTGAACTGTCATCATTCTCAGGGTTTTTCCTAGTTTTCAGAAGGTTTTAGGTGGTGTCTAGGTTTTGGGAAGTGCCAGTGTTTGAAGGCATGTTTTTGATCATTCATCCTTATCCTTATCCTTCATCCTTGAGTTGGATCAGTGACAGTGGATGAACACACTGGGTTTGTGTTCAGTTAATGAGAGATTTGACTGAAAAAGTCACTTTTTCCTCAGTTTTTTCTGTTTTAATATAATCAATCAAACATTGGAAAATATATGATTTTCACCAGAAAAAAATGCAAAATTCAGACTATAATATTATAATAACTGGCGATAAATTACTTTCGAAAGGTTAAATGGAGTCAAAAATTCATTTGGGAACTGACATGATAGTCACATTGGGGCCTTATGGGTTAACTTGTAGAATCTTCTAATATCATTCTATCATCTATGAGTCTAATCTAGTCTTGCAGTCTAACATAATTTAATTCATCTTTAATTGTCTAATAATTTCTTGACTGATAAAATCAGCCACACCTAGGCTTGATACCCATTTATGTTCATTTGGCTTTAAGCAATCCACAAAAACCACTGAGCCTCTTCTCTGTGGAAGGGGACCTTGATTTCACCGAAGCTTCAGTTGGTTGTGTTATGACGCACTCCTCTTTTCTTCCTCTGTTATTGTGAGCAAGTCCCTGTGGTGAAATGCTGTTCGCTCTCTGTCTCTTCAGGGCATTGGAGGTGGGGCGTCTCGAAGCCTGATGGACCAGTTTGCAGAGGTGCTTTTCTGTCTCAACAAGCACTGCTTTTCTCTGCTGGCTGTGTGGTTGAAGGAGGCACTGCAGCCTCCTGGATTCCCATCATCACGGGTCACAGCTGAACAGAAAGTCACCTTCTCGCAGCAGATACTCAGGTAACACCCAGGAATATACCTAATATTCCTAAGCTTCATTCAATTCAAGTGTGTCAGAAACTTTAACCAAATTGTCATAAAATCTGCAAAACAAATGTGAGTTGTCATTCACTGTGGTTTATTTAAACACTTAAGTGTTGGTTTATCAGGTAGATAAACTAATATACTAACTGAGCTAATAGGTGTAACAATAGAATTTCCATCCATTTTATCTTTTATCTAGTCACTTCTCTCATCATTGTCACTCTTCTATTCTTTTTTTTTAATTCAGAGAACGAGTGAACAAAAGGAGAGTGAAGGACATTGTCAAGGAGTTCACACTACTGTGCAGAGGGCTCCATGGTACAGAGTACGCCGCTGAGTACTGAAACTTTACCCTTGAACTCTCACCTACCCATGACCTCTGCCCTCAGTGCAAAGAGCTGGATGCCACAACAATACAGTCATCACAAACCCTTTCAGTGAAGATACCATGAAATGATTGTACTAACGATAACCCACCCCACTGCAGGACAAGACATGGAACCACTCCAGCACCAACCTGCCATCGGATTAATGGACAAATATTAAATCCACATTGGCTTCTAGGGACACTTTTTTTTTTTTTTTTTTTACCCTCTTTCCTCTGATTTAAAGGTCTTTTTTTATGGGAGAGCCATGAGCAGCACTCCCAGCATGCTGCCTTATGCCTCCTTCTCTCTCTGTCTTGTTCTGCCTTTCTAGATCTTCCCGTGGTTCCTAGGTTGTTTCCTAGTGATTAGCATCCATTATGAAATGGTAGTGGTATCGTACGTAGCTACTTGACATTATTTTTCAAAGTAAATCAAATTAATTATATAAATGTACTGTATATGTATTCACATATAAAATGATGGTTGTTGTCAGTCCTGCTGCTGCTAATGGGAAAAGAGAAGGACCAATGTCAGGTGGGGAATCTGCAGGAGAAATGAATCACAACAATAATATTTACACCCAACAGGACATGGCCTGTTATCTCTGCATTTGCCAAAATATTCTTATCTTTTAGTTTTCGTACCTTTTTTTTTGTTATAGATGCCTTTTAAGTGAAGAAAGACCATTTTAAACAACATAACTGGACTAAATCGGTCTCTGCATAGGGCTGTACCTTGTGTATAAACACCCAGTCTTACTGCAGTCTCCTCAGGTTGTAGAGTGGTTTTTATGCAGAGGTCCCTGAGGTGAAGCAGGACTGCCTGGAGTGATGGAATAAGGGGAAAATAAAATAAAGTAGCTGTCAGTGAGAAAGGGGCACAAGATGGAAATCAAGAAGGGATTGGGAGGGATTACCAAACCTGAACTTGGACTGCTTAGTCACTGTAATCGTGCAAAAATATTAATCAAGTTGTGCATATTAACAGTTATTGCTGAACACTTGTGTTTATGACTGTATGCGTGTGTTCATACCTGTATGTATGAGAGGTTGTGTGTGCACAGATGTATCTTTTTCCACATGTTCAGTGCACTTATATTGGACCTACAGTACACATGCATAACTTCCTCCTATCTCGAAACAAAGAGCTCTTTCATCATTTCACACCACACTCATTTAAACACTTTTTTTTTTTCTTATAATCTGACCGGGCACACTCAGTATTTCATCACTGCTGATCACCGGCAACCACACACACATTAAACCTCCTTATCATCTGGAATGACCAACCAGCGATAATCATTGACCAGACTCATTTATCATTGATCTTTCAGACTGCACACCAGTAATTGCTCTTAACAAACGCTTGTGAACAAGCCACTGAAACCCTTTGGTTTATTTGGGTCACTGCCTTGGAGAGGACCAAGAAGGATTAGAGTTCAGTAACAGAATGCAACATCTCTGAGAAGGTTTTTCAGCATTTAAAACAATTAACACCACTCTGTGCTTATCCATCGTGAGACATTGTCGGTGAAGTGATGTGACGGCTGTAAAATAGACTGTTCAATGAACAAGCAGGACCAGTTGACACCTAATAATACTCAGCATCGAAATGTACTTTGTGGTCTCTGATAAAACTTAATCTCAGTCTAATCCTTCTGTCTTATCCGAGGTGCCTGCAGACATGTAGCATGTATGTGTTTTGTGGGGGTTTTGGGGTTCAGGGGACGAACATGTACAGTGTGGGAAATACTGCAGAAAGACATTATTTAGGCTGACACTAAGACAAGAAACTGTTTTAGAGTGACCTGTCCTGTCTCACTCTGATCCGAACTGTGAATGATTGGACGTTCAAATCCTTGTTCTGTATTGTGGTCTTATTAAGGGCATAGTGAGGAAAGAAAACAGTGTTTGTCACAGTTTAAGGAAAGAGTAGTTGGTGGCGGAGGGGAGGGAGATATGAAATGTACATTGTTTTTTGTACCTTGGCTTTAATTTATTAAATATATCTAAGACTGCAGCCTCTGGATTTTTTTTTTTCCTTTTTTATAGTGTGTGTGGGTGTAGTTATGTTCTGAACTGTTCAGGTAGCATCACTGTGAGCTCATACTGCAATAAAAAAAAAAACAGATCAAGTCAGAACATGGAAAGGCAAGAAAATACATCAACTATGAATGAGACCTACTTTTGTTTTTTAAATAAAGTCTAAAAATGTTTGTCCTTGGAGCATGTACTGCTCAGAAAACTGAATAAAAATGCATGCATAAGTGAGAATTTGGCACATAGAGGGATTGATTTGATGCAAGAATGCGCTTTTTTCAGTTTTTTTTTTATTATTAGTAAAGGAAATATAGATTATAGCATCTCATAGAAGATACATATATCTGAAAAAACTGCCAATACAACAAACAAAACAAAAAAGTAAGACTGCGTTCTCGAACAGCAGCTTTGGGTTTTTTGAGTAGTAAAAGTCGCACATGCGCACACCGGGTGTTCCCACGTGGGCCAGGTCCATCCTGCCACAGACTACAGACCCCATCCACCTCAAACCACTTTGCCTTCATTCAAGAAAAGCAGGACCTCCTCCGGGACTCCAGGGGTTAAACCTTTACTTTGAAAAAGGAGAACTGCTCAAGCTGCTGCACGTAAGTTTAGCTAAAGTCACACTTAGCTTTATGCTAATGCTACTACATTTAAGCTAATGTAGTTTTTACACAGAAAAACTTGCCAATTTAGGGCTAACAATGATGTAGCCTCAAACTGGGCATTTTATAGTCTCAGTCCAACATCACAGGAAGAAGTTCTGTGTTCTGTGATGTTACTAAACACAGGCAATTTCAAACAGAAAGTCGTACCGTTGTGTTTGTGCAGAGATGTGTCTCTTTGTGTGTGAGTCTGAAGAGGAGGAGGAGGAGGAGGAAGAGGGGTCCATGTGGTGAAGGATTAACAGAAAGCTCCTGACTGTAGTGTGTGACCTGCATCATGGATACTATCAGCTATCTGATTAAGAGTTTGTGTGTGTATTTTAGTGTTTAATGACTTTATTTTAACATGACAGAGTGGTGGATGAAGTATGGAAGAGTATGCTCTAACATCACCTTTCACTTGAAATACTCCCAAATTCAGAAATGTATGTAAAAATGTGTAAATAAAAATTGAATAGTAAAATAGTACTTTTTAAATATTACATAAGGAGTCAGATGTGATGTTTTTGGTTGTATATTAATGCTGCATTCGTGTGTGTTACATTTTGCTCATTTGCATAAAACTTAAGAATTTGAACCACTTTATATACAGTTTAATCTACAGTAATGCATCCCATTCTCTAATAGCATCATATGTTTGCAGTGTCTCTATCTTGTCTTGTATTTCTAAAAGTCAACTTTTCATGAGCACAGACAAATGGGCCAGTTTTCAGCTTGATGAAGCATCTTCCTGTTAATTCAAGAGGCTTTTAAAGAGATTTTTCAGCTTCAGAAGAATTTTCTCAGTCCTCAAAGGGACATTTATCCTTCAGTTTATCACAAACATTCACAACTGGAACACATGGAAATATTGTTTATCTGAGGATGGAAAGGGAATTAAAAAATTGTAATCTGAAAGCTGTGAGACGAGTGTTGGAAAAGGAATTAAAATGAAATCGTAACTCCCTGGACCTTAAGTGCAAACTATTCAGACGGCTCCTGAATAATGAAATTGAATGGTTGTTGATAAGATGAGCTTAGAGAGATGTTAATGACTTTTGTGTGCTGATTATCAACCTCCCATGACTCGGACAGAGGTCAGGTTCAGTGAGAAAACATTCACCATCCTAACTTGTCTGCCTTGTCCTCAGGGCTGATGTTGTGATGCAGTGAAATCGATATAAATCAGTTTAACCAACAATTGACCATCAGT
>JAQQZY010000020.1:33858574-33876240 GCA_030068375.1 Ostorhinchus rueppellii
TCAGTCAAAATGCTCTAAAACGCCTGGCAGTATGGGGGTTTGTGTTCTGAAAACGCCTGGCAGTGAATGAGTTAACAAACAGAAGCACTTGTTCCTTAAAAATCATGAACCATACCTAAAAGTGTTGTTAAAATCTATGTCGGCATTAAGTTAACAAAAACCCAGAAAACTGTAGTCAAACTTAACCTTGAATTTGTAATCCATCTAAATAAAAGAAACACATATAAAGTCGACCATTCATACACCAGTGTGAACAGTGAAAATTGAAGTTATCCAAAAATGTCACATCAGTCTTTTTCATGACCTTCCATAGCACAGGTGTCAAACATGCGGTCCGGGGGCTAAAAACGACCCACCAAGGGTTCTACTCTGGCCCGCAGGATGAATTTCCAAAGTCCAATAGATATTAACAGTCAAGGGCTTGAAAATAAAGTCAAAACTAAAAAAAATAATAGCATAATAACGTAGAAATAATGACTCCAAATATTCTTCTTGTTTTAATGTGAAAAAAATAACATGATATTATGCAAATAACAAATGGCAACACCATTTTTTTCTTTATTTATTCCAAAGAACATTAAACTTTGATGTCTAATAATAAAATGTCAATAACCTGAACAAATATGAACAAAGTGAAATGTCTGAAGAAAAATAAGTGCAATTTTAACAATATTCTGCCTGTTTTGTGCCTTGGTAGAGCTGGTCTGTCATGCACATGTGTGAATCATAAGTTGAGGTATAATATTGATCAAATTTTTGTAATGTTTTTTTATTATTATTATTCTGTGCCACTTTAAACTGGAATTTGACCCCCTAAACACATTCAAAAACTCACCAAATTTGGCATGCATGTCAGGTCTGGGGAAAAATTTGATAAAATGCAAAAATTGACCCCATACATCCCATAATTCTTATTGTTATTATTTCTTATTTTTCTTTGGAAATTTCAGATTTTTCAGGTTATTCACATCTTTTTTTCTTTGGCTGTAAATGTTTTCATAATTTAATGTCTCCTTTCAACTCGTACAATATTGAGATTTTATTCCATTTTATATTTTAACTTGTTTTATTTATTTGATTTTAATTTTTGTTAATGCTTTTATTAATTTGTATTGTATTTCTAGTGGTCTGTACAGCCCTTTGGTCCACTTTGGTTGTTTTACAGTGTTTTATAAATAAAGTTGGATTGGAATGATATTTTTTGCATTAAAAAATTTGGAGTTTTCATTACTTATAGGCTATTATGTTATTATTTGACTAGTCCAGCCCACTGGAGATCAAACTGGGCGGAATGTGGCCCCTGAAACAAAATGACCTTGACATCCCTGTTCTATAGTCCGTTTCCCAGCTCTGAAATTCAGCACAAGGCTTTAAAGTAAAGGATTTGTGTGAATGTTAATTGATTGGCACAAGGGCTTTATAAATAAATATTAAAATGCACAATTTGACCCTCAGAGTAGTGACTCCAATATCATTTCCTGTAATAAACTTTAACTCACTAAGTGACACATGCAGTGACTCAGTCGTTAATGGAGGAGCTCCAGCTGAAAAAATAAAACCCTCCAAACCAGTGAACTGAAAACACTGATTGCACCGAATGTTTCTGATTGAACTGAACAGTTTTTCTGCACAGAACAGATTAGGAGGGCGGCTTTGTGTTTTCATTGTTGCTTGACGTGTGTATTTTTGGAACATTTTTGTGCCCCGGTGTCCCTCAGTGAGCACAGCCGTCACTGGTTCTTCCGGGGTCGGATGCTGATCGATGGGCAGGAGCAGACGCAGACTCTTTTCAGCCTCATAATGGACACCCAGCGGCACAGCAATCAGAACAACGTCATCAAGTTCTGTGACAACAGCAGGTAGAAGTGGAGGCATAAACACAGATGCTGGGAGTTGGTGTGCATTTGTGTGTTCCTCTGACTCAGTGGAATGTGTATGTGTCCAGTGGTATCAAAGGCATGGACGTGGACTGCCTGTACCCCAAAGACCCGTCCCAGCCCAGTCCATATGAGACCCGACACTCACTAAGACATGTGATCTTCACTGCAGAGACACACAACTTCCCCACAGGTCAGACACACAAAACAGTTCTTATGTTTACTACCTTAGCAACTTTTTCTCGACCCTGTATATTTTTGGGATGTCACAATACTTCTATTTTAGTTGATGATTATTGGCCAAGCGAGGCATTAGGATCAGTTATTTAATTGTTTTCAGTGTACTGCAAATCTACCAATAGTGAATGTTAACAAATACACACAGTACATATAAAGAATACACTAGAATATGTCAATAAAAACATTGTCTTTTAGGTTCATTCCAAAGGACAGACTTGATATAGAGAATATTTTATATCGAGCATATTACTGAAACGTCTACAAAAACAAAAAACTCTGATAAATGCAGATATCTATTGTTCAGATTAGTTAAATTAAAGTTAAGGACTTTGCATGTTAACAGATTTGTACACTTGTATAATTCTATCTGGGTTCTGAATTAAATAAATCAGAAGATGTAAAGTGTCTTTTAAAGTGGGTTTTTTTTTTTTTTTCCAGAGTAACATTTTTTTTCCCTCCAATCTCTCCTGTAGGTGTTGCTCCGTTCAGTGGTGCCACCACAGGGACAGGGGGTCGCATCCGAGACGTTCAGAGTGCCGGACAAGGAGGTCATGTCATTGCAGGCACTGCAGGATACTGCTTTGGGAACTTGCACATACCAGGTCAGACTCTGTTTAAATGGGGAAAAAAGAAACCGTGCACCTCATTTGGTTCACTGTGGAAAAGCTCTTGAGTCAGCAGTGTGTATTTTATCACTGTCATCTTCTTTAGGTTACAGTCTCCCCTGGGAGTCTGAAGGAGAAGGATGGGAGTATCCCTCCAGCTTCGCGCCGCCGCTGCAGGTGGCCATCGAGGCCAGCGACGGAGCCTCTGACTACGGCAACAAGTTTGGAGAACCGGTCCTATCAGGTACAGAGGACTACAGTAGACTCAGTGTTATCATCACTTCAACTGCAAATGCTTAACCTGAAGACTCCAAACAGATGAACCATATAGCGCTTAAAAGTGTTTGGACGAATTGACCAGGGGGAATGTGTAATTGATCCAACTTTGACTGAATGTGAAGGTTTGATGTGTTTCTTTCTCCTATTTTATTGTTAAAACTTGAGCAGTTTTTGGACATAAGCCACAGAATAATGGAAATATATAATACTGAAGTGGAAATAGAGAGTGATTTCAGCATCTATGAAACTGTAACCACCAAGGAAGTGACCGTAAAGATTTATTTTTGTGTTGGAAGTGGTTTAGTCTGTTGGGTTTTTTTTGTGAAATGGCTAAAACTTTATCTTATTGCACCTTGTACATTGTAAGGCTTTGATGTTTGTCTTTGTTATTTATGATATTAACCTTTGGGTTTTTACTTCCATGTCTTTTTCTTTCATCTGTTTTTACTTGAGTTAGTGATTTATATCCAAAATGACCTGGAGAATAATGAAATTTTAAATATGTGAAAAACCAACAAATAGGTGGTATTTGGGCTGCTCAATTATGGAAAAAAAATCTCATTTCACAATTATTTTGGTCAATATTGAAATTGCAATTTTTCAAATGATTAATTTTGAGTTTCACAATGCATTTATTCAGAATTTCTCTCTCTCTCAAAAAACACTTTATTATTGATTCTTTATTGCAAAACATTCAAATTGAAAATACATTTTGGCTACAAATATGTACTTTACAGCTGTTTTGCAATAGAATGGTATGTACTGCGCATGCATGTGTCTCAGAAAATCTGTAAAGAAAAATAGAAAATAAATCATTTTAACTCGATTATATGAGTTTTGAGATCGTTTGACAACAAAATCGAAATCGTGATCAAAATTTGATTAATTGCACAGCCCTAGGTGGTATTGGTTATTTACATATTAACATGTACGTACAACTGGGAGGAGATCTCAGGCTGACCCAGAACACACTGGAGGGATTATATCTGTCAGCTGGCCTGGGAACGCCTCAGGATTCCCCCGGAAGAGCTGGTGGAGGTACCTGGGGAGCGGGCTGTCTGGGCTTCTCTGCTGAGGCTGCTGCGCCTCGACCCGTAGAAGTGGAAGATGATGAGTACAAGTACAAACAAGAAAAAACTCAGTTTCAGCTTCTCTAAGTTTAGAAATGAATTTGTTTCTTTCTCTTATCTGGTGGTATACATTTGATTTTTTTTTTTTTTTTTTTTTCATTTAAGTTACAGTAAATGATCTGTGGCCAAAATTAGCTCCATAATAATGAAAACTTTTTTTATTTTTATTTTTTTAAATGTGACACAGATTTTGTCAATTATTCAACACCAAACCTTTGTTCGTTACAGTTTCATGGACATTGAAATCAGTTTGCTGACTGAACAATTGATTGTTTGTTGTCTTTGGTTATAATCAATTTTCACCATGCAACCGGATTAATTGATTGACGTAAACTGTTCTGTCCTCTTGCTCATTGCCTCCTTTAGGTTTTGCCCGTTCCTTTGGCATGAGGCTGGCCAACGGAGAGAGGAGAGAGTGGATTAAGCCCATCATGTTCAGTGGTGGACTCGGTTCTATTGACAACAAACATTTGAAGAAGGAACAGGCAGAACCTGGTAATGTTTTAACTCAGTTTGTGAAATGAGTTTAATCAATGTTAAGGCTATATTTGTACACATCGATCAGTGACTCACTGCATGCCTCTGTTCCTCCGCGGCGCCTGTCGATCAGGAATGGAAGTGGTGAAGATTGGAGGGCCAGTGTACAGGATTGGTGTGGGAGGAGGGGCGGCCTCCTCTGTGCAAGTAGGAACGCGAAATAAAACTCGCACCATCAGGGATCTCATGGGGTTTCAGGATGAGAGTTAATATTTTGGTTTCCGTAGGTCCAGGGCGACAACTCCAGCGACAGGGATCTGGGCGCCGTGCAGAGGGGAGACGCTGAGATGGAGCAGAAGATGAACCGTGCGCTCAGGGCCTGTCTGGAGAGAAGTGAAGGCAACCCAATCTGCAGTATACATGACCAGGGGGCAGGAGGAAATGGTACCAAACAGGGCTGTTTTTCATATCAATGTGCAGCTTCTTAAATGAGAGTAAAGTGAAACTAATAAATCACTGTCATTATAAGGTAATGTGCTTAAGGAGCTCAGTGAGCCAGCAGGAGCTGTGATATACTGCAGTAGATTCAAGGTAATTATTGCATAAGCATCAGCTGCACATGTCCATATTTGAAGAAACATTCCTCACACTTTAGTTTCATGAGCTGAAGGTTTCAGCCAAACTAATGTGTTCTCATTTTAAAACAACGTTCTGTGCCCACATGAGCCTTTTGGCAAAAATTCAACCCACCAGAAACTCACAGCACATGAAGGGGGGCTGATAAGGTCGGGAGTGTAAATTGTTCAAATAACACCTCGTCTGCTGTGAAACATAGTCAATAGTTTCCTGATTCAAAGCTGATTTTTTTTTGTTTGTTTGTTTGTTTGTGATTTAACCAAAAAGAAGAAACTCATTGAGATTAAAAATGTCTTTGGGCAGAAGTTACACAAAATAGGAGTCACAGCCATGCATCCACACTAAAAGTCTACATCAAGCACATAATAGAAGTCAGGTTAGCGATTTTATGTATGGTTTTCAAAATAAAGGCATCCATATAAAACAGCAATTCAGTAAAGGTCAACAACAGGGACAGAATGACCTGTACTTCAGTATCTATGATTGATTAACAGATGTAGTCAAGGAGCTGTTCTGTTTTTATTGGAAAAGGTCACATGACAGACACAACAAGTGACAAAAGGATACTCTGTGAAGGAGGGCACTAAGCTGACAGTGACTGGATTTATGTGGGGGTTTTTTTTGCCAGAACAGTGTGGTGAGCACATTTTTTATTATTATTATTATTATTATTATTATTATTTGGTGCATTTTACAGAAGGAACTTGCAGAAATTATAAACTTGCAGATACACCACATAAGAATGATTTTTGAGCACCAGAAGAAAAATACATCGAAGTAATACAAATGAAAATCAAAGTAAAACAAACAAAAAAAAAAAAATATGAACCAAGATTGAAATAGTTTGGGATTTTTCATTATAGTTTAGTTTTATTTAGTTTTGACTTTTTTTTCTCTGTTTTAATTGGTTATTAGAGCAGGTTTGCTAGTTTTTATTCGTTTTCATTTATTTCTAAATGCTTAGTTTTAGTTTATTCATATCTTTTATCTTCCTCACTGTTGTATTTAAATAAATCCCAGACAGGACTCTTTCTCCCAACTTTAGTCTCCAGGTTTCCAGGTAGAGTAAGGACGAGGAGTTGACTCTAAATGACAAGTGATGAGAAGTGACAGACCGTGAAGTGCCATATGGTGACACCAGCTAAAATTGCTTGAGTGGAGAAAAAAATCAATTTCATATCCATCTGACATTGACAAAGATGAAAACAAATGGAATTTTATGCATATTTTTTTTATACATTTTAGTTAGTTTTATAAGCACACAATACAGTTTCCGTTATCGTTTTTTCTTTTAATTATAGTTTTTATTTATTTCAGTTAGCGGAAAGGTTGTTTTTTTTTTTCAATTATAGTTTTCATCATTTCATTAGTTTTTGTTAACGATAATAATCTTGAAATTAATTTTCTCCATCCCTCCCCCCACCCTTCTCCCTCATATGGCTCTCAATTTCCTTTCATTTATATACTTACAGTCTATGTACATGCAAACATTGTTTAAAACAATATATTAGTATGTGAGATAACATTCTGTTTTCTCTTTTGTTTTGTTTTTTCTTTCTCATTCTTCTGTGGTGCAGAAAGGTGACCCCACGCTGAGTGTGTTGGAGCTGTGGGGGGCTGAGTATCAGGAGAGCAATGCACTGCTGCTCCGCACATCAGACAAGCCCTTCCTGGAGAGGGTGTGTCAGAGGGAGAAATGTCCTGTCGACTTTGTGGGAAACATCACTGGAGATGGCAAGGCACGTTTCAGCCTGGATCAAATCAAGAAGCCCCGCATCCACCACATTAATCAATGAGCTGTAGCAGTCAGACAGTATTGGCTCTGTCACACTGCGGAACAGCCTCAAATCAGATTCCACATCCACAGCATCTTGGACAATATTTACATGCACAACACATTCCAGTTTATGCCCTTTTTCCAGAATAGACAGTATTCCCACTAAGCTGTTAATGTGGCCAGTGAATATGTACTTATTTACATTCAGATGTGCATATTTCAGTTCACCGTATGCCGCCATTTTGTTTGTTTGCTTCATAAGTTTCCCACTGTATCTTAAATCTTGTTTTGTGTCCATATAGATGGTTCTGGTGGATGATGTTGACACAGTCAGTGGTAACCAGGCCAATAGTGAGCGCCGCCCAGTTGACCTGCAGCTGGAGTGGGTTCTGGGGAAGATGCCTCAGAAGGAGTTTAAGATGGAGCGTCTGACTCCGACTCTTCAGCCGCTGGTTCTTCCTTCAGGGCTGACGGTCAAAGAGGCACTGGACAGAGTTTTACGTCTGCCCGCTGTGGCATCTAAACGCTACCTGACCAACAAGGTGGGTGTTTTCATGTGTTCATTTTCAAGAATTTTAGTTTAGTTTTATGTTTGTCATTGTCATTTTATTTCATTATGGCCCTTTGATCTTAATTTTAGTTTAGTTTAACAGTTTCTTAAAGCGTCTTTGCTATTTAGTTTGGTTTTCATTGGTTTCTGTGTCAGAAGTCTTTTTTTTTTTTTTTTTTTTCTTAATCAGGGATATTATTCAGGGATGACTCAAAGGTCAAAAGTATTGTCTGTTATAAACCTCCGTGAAACATCAGCCATTTTAAGAGATAAATCCATTTGGGACTTGGGAACAGTGATCCACCTAACATGACTGTAAACAGTGGATTAGTCAGTGAATTTTAATGTGTTACTAAGTGTTTGTTTCATTGAAATTGATAAAACCACTCATTTTCACTACAATTTTTGTGTCTATTAGTTGAACTTTATGCAGTACAGTTTTAGTTGATGGTCATTTTTCTGTTAAAGCTGCAGGACTCAAAATTGTGGGGGACACCAGATATTGAAAAAACACCCCTTCTTTATGTAACCTTCTCCTCTTGGTCCAAGTCAAAAGACTAAATATTAGCATAGATGAACATGATAATTTGTGTTGCTATGTCACAAACAAAGCCACTACCACACTGAGAAGCAATAACAGTAGAATTATGTTCAGGTGTAATCAGTGATCATGTCAGTCAAATAATTAAAAGTCTGCATCACAGAATAGATTTTCTATGTCATGAAAACATAAGCAAAGAGTAAACGTAGATCACTTGAATTACAGTAAGATGAAAGGAAATTCAGAAACTTTTTGGTAATTATGCTAAAAACCTATGAAGGACTGCAGCTTCAATTAAAATGCCTTTTCACACATGTTCATTACTGCATTAGTTTTCATTTGCGTTAATAACCTTGGTATATACTCCTTATTCTCACTCTGCCTCGTTAGAAGCACATTTATGCAAACACTTGATGACTCTTCATGTCTCCTCTCTCTCCCACCATCAGGTGGACCGGTCTGTGACTGGGCTGGTTGCCCAGCAACAGTGCGTCGGCCCTCTTCACACCCCACTGGCCGACGTGGCTGTTGTTGCTCTGTCACCGTTCACCCTCGAGGGAGCGGCGACAGCAATCGGAGAGCAGCCAATTAAAGGCCTCGTGCATCCTGCAGCTGGGGCTCGCATGGCTGTGGGAGAAGCTCTGACCAATCTGGTGTTCGCCAGAGTCACAGCTTTGAAGGTGAGCTAATTATAAAGGCAAGAGGAGCAAGGCAATCTGAGCAAAGTTAGCTGTTTGGTCCCATCCTTTCAGAGAATAATACGACAGAAATAATGGCACAGAATCCAATGTGATTATCCTTTTACGTGACATAAGCACATTTTAGGATTTTCTTCGTATGTGCTGGTTTTGCATTTCAGGATGTGAAGTGTAGTGGGAACTGGATGTGGGCTGCCAAGCTGCCTGGGGAGGGAGCGTGCCTGTGGGACGCCTGTGCCGCCATGTGTGAGGTCATGGGTCATCTGGGAATAGCCATTGATGGGGGCAAGGACTCTCTGAGTATGGCTGCCAGAGTGGGAAAAGAGACGGTCAAAGCTCCAGGTACCTGCATTATGTGCATGTCAGTTTTTAACCATTGAGGCGAGGAGCTGAACTAAAAATGGAGACCATTCTGTGCATTTGTCACCTTCACATGGACCTTCAAATGACTGGTCGATGGTTCAGACTTTGTGCTGGGGATAAACATTCAGCTTCTACTGATTTCGGTCTATTTTTACTCATTGTGCACCTGCATCCTGCAACATGTATATGAAGCTTAACCTTGCTTCATTTTAGCTCTAGGGTCATTTTAAGGTTTAATTCCACTATATTTTACTTTTCTTGTTTTAGCTGATTCAATAGCTTTTTACTTTAATCGAGTCAGGTAATCTTAATGGTTCTATAATGTTTTATTATTCTACTGAATCTTTTTTATCACTGTTGTTTGTTGTGCTTCCTCCAGGTATCCTTAAGGTTTTATAGCTCATTGAATCACATTTTCTTCATTACATTGCAAATGAGACCTCTATCTTAATATTACCCACAATAAGTAAAGGCTGAATAAATTCAGCTGTGACGGTTAAGGTTAGTGAAGTGTTAGAGTTGGGAAATGCGTTTTTTCAGTGAGTGTGGCAAATGTGGTGTGTTTTCTTTGTTAACTTGTGTTTCTCTGTGCTTGTGCTCCAGGTGCTCTGGTTATTTCAGCATATGCTGTTTGTCCTGACATCACTGCTACTGTGACACCTGATCTTGAAGATCCAGATGGCAAAGGTATTTCATATTCACACCAACACACAGACTCAAATTTGACAGCATGAAGTTTGCATGGTGACATTAATCAATATTGATGACATGTGATATTAAATTAGTTGGAATATGTAACACGTCTGCACTAAAGTTTGTAAAATCAATTCTCGCATGGCCAGTGTTGAATATTTTGACTTTTACTGATAATAAATGGTACCACAGTGATCAAATTCAGAGAAGTCCATAATTTTATTCCCCTGTAGGTCATGTTACTTGATTACAATGAAATGATTTAACATGATTAAATGTCACTAAATTTAATGTGAATTCAAATTTAATACCTCATTACCTTGTATAATCTGAGTTTTACCCAAATCACGTCAGATAAATCCCAATAATCCCACACTCCTTATTGGGTTATTGTTTTACTAAGAATTTAATAGTATGAATATTTCTTTGTTTTTTAGTTTGTTAGGGTAAAAAGGGAACAGACTTGAGAATTTCCACAAAATAGTCACTCTTCTCCTATATGGACTGCACACATATGGACACGCATATTACAAACTCTGTACAGACGTCTCCCTCTGACCTTCTGTTCTGTCTCCAGGCGTCTTGTTGTGGGTTCCCCTCAGTCCAGGCCGACACCGTCTGGGAGGTTCTGCCTTGGCTCAGTGCTACAGTCAGCTGGGAGACTGCTCTCCTGACCTGGACCAGCCACAACTACTGACTGCCTGCTTCAACACCACACAGACACTCGTACACGGTCAGCTTTCACCCAGACTGAAACTACCTGCACAGGAGGGGCAGAAGTTTGGCTTTGTTTGCTGTGGTCCGAACCTTTCTGTGGCTGTATTTACATATTTCAGTTGTTATGACACTGGGGGGCAAAGCTTTGTATTGTGTTCATACTGCCATCTAGTGGTGCACATTTATTTTTGTACTTCACAGAAAAGCAGTAGGATGTACAGTATCTTTTCTTTTATGTTTGAGATTCAAAATGTGTTTATTTTTTACAGTGTAAGAGATTTGACTTGGTCATCTACCTCCACTGCATCTATAAAAACATTGATGAGTTCATGTATGTAAATTACAATAGTGAAAAAAGAACAACATGGTAACTAAAACTACAGTCAAGCACTCAGAGTAAATCCTACACTGATTTTTAATGGATTAACAGGTTAATCAGGTGACACAAAGAAACTGAAATGGCACAGAAATGTTTTTATTTTCCAGTGCTTAATACAATTATTAGCTCACCTCCACCCAGTACAAGGTGTTTTCCACTGCTGCCATAACTGAACAGAATTTCTGTTTACCAAAATATCTTTTTATGTTTCTGTAATAGTTAATCCACCAGTACATGTCAGATCTTTTTATCAAAACCATATCTTTAATGCTAAAATAGAACTATTGTTGCTATCCATACATTTCCAGTTTATTGTTTTCCAAAAATGCAAAGGGAAATGCAGCAGCAAATGACAGTTTGTTTTTTTTTATGAAGTTGCACAATTCCAGTTATTATCTTGCATTGCTGTGTAAAACTACATAAAAACAATGGCAGCAAGAATGCAAACTGTTATCTGCACCAAAATGGACACACTAAATATGGACGTTTTTGGTTATGATTTGTTCACAAGGGCTATTTTGATATTTCAATTGGTCATTTTCTTAATGAATAACAGTGAAATTGTTCATTTGAAACACGTTTTTGATCAACTATGAAGTTATTTTTGTTTTCATAACACTTGGTCCAATAAATTTAAGCACTATACATCCGTGAAAATCACTAAATTGTTGTCAAGAACTGGAAAAGAGGAGTATTTTTCTGTCGTTTTAGATCATCTTCTGAGTGCAGGACATGACATCAGTGACGGAGGCCTCATTTCCTGCTTGCTGGAGATGGCATTTGCAGGAAACCGTGGTATTGATGTTGAGTTATCATCACAAGGTGCTGGAGGTGAGCCATCAGACTCCTGGACCGGTCTGCCCCATATGAACAAACTCTGTAGCTCACACATTAAGTCATGCTGTTTTGGTGTTTTTGTTGTGTGTGCAGTCATGGATCTGCTGTTCAGTGAGGAGCTGGGTTTGGTTCTCGAAGTGTCACAGTCTGACATGGAAACGGTGCATCAGCGATACAGTGATGCAGGTGTGCAGTGTCTTTATATCGGCAGAACCCACGGCTTCGGACCAGAGGCTATGGTGAGACGACAACAACACGATCCCATGTCCCAAGCTTTTTCACTTCCATTTGTGGTAACCATGGCCTCCACTGTGTTTTTATTGAAGGTCAGAGTTTGTGTGGATGGACGGGAGGTACTGAGGGAACCACTGCCTGATCTCAGAGCAGTATGGGAGGACAGCAGCTTCAGGCTGGAGTGTCTCCAGGCCAATGAGCTCTGTGTAAAACAGGAAGAGGAAGGACTAGCCAAGAGGACACAGCCCTACTTCAAACTGACCTTTGACCCTAATGACACGCCCAACATCAGTAAGACTCGACAGGATTAGTACATTTCTACAGCATATTTATGTATGTATAACGTAAATGTATGCTGCTTCCATATAGCTGCATTTAACTATATGCTATGTAAATAGTATCTTTCACGACTCAAAGCTACAGTTATCATTATCATTTTGAGTAGTTGGAAGCGGTAGATGATTACATTGATACTTGATATTGTTTGTTGTAAGTTATCACCATTGTCACTGGTTCCACGGATTTTATTTTATTTTTTTCTGCCTATTGTTTCAGCTTCTGGGCTGCCTCGTGTGGCGGTGGTCCGAGAGGAGGGCAGCAACGGAGACAGAGAGATGTCAGTCTCTCTCTATATGGCAGGCTTTGAGGTGAATATATTTATGAATGAATTATATTTCTGAACAATGCTGCAAGACTGAACTGTCTTCACTGGGTGTTTTTTTTTTTTTTTTTTTTGTGTTAGTTGTGACATATGGTTGTAGATGCCTTAAAGTGAGTATTTTAAATACTATGGATCGCTTCAGTGTTGTCTTACATTGACGTATTAGCTCCTGCTGTAAATATGTAACATTAAAGTCCATGTAAAACACAGCAGCAGTGTGAAGAGTGTGAAACCAGTGACTTAAGATGAAAATGAAGCTATGTGAATTTGTTTTAACACATTTTGTTTTCTCTTATTTCCTGACGCTGTGTTGCCTTTGTTGCCTTGCTACTAATCCTCTTCAAATAAAAATGTAGTCTTTACCTTCTGCCACTATCACAGCATGAAATGGCTGAAAAAATGAGTAAATCAGTAAAGGCAATAGAAATTCACTGCTCAGTCAAACAACTTGAATGCTCATTCTCACTTAATTTTCTTTGGATGTGGATGGACAGGATATTCTCCAGGGTTTGTGGTAAATTGTTGGTGCCTTTTGTAATTTTACTGCCAATATTATAAACTTTAAAAGAGCAGTTCCTTCAAGCAATCTGTTGGCATTAAGAATGTGACAGTCATGTTTTCCACTCCTGGATGCTGTTTATGATTGTGTATGTACTACATTGGACATGTTAATCACAGGAGGGATTTGTGTTTAGGTGTGGGACGTCACGATGCAGGACCTGTGCTCAGGCTCTTTAACCCTGGACCGTTTTAAAGCTGTGGTCTTTGTCGGTGGATTCAGCTACGCAGACGTCCTGGGATCAGCCAAAGGCAGAAAACACACTGACACTTACCGTCGTATTCATTCACTTGTGAAGTACTCAGTGTTGTGTGTATAATACCATCTGTGTTTTATGACAGGCTGGGCTGCTACCGTCGCCTATAACCCAAAGGCCAAGGCTGAATTCGATCGCTTCCGGCAGCGGAATGACACACTTAGTCTAGGTGTGTGTAACGGCTGTCAGCTGCTGGCACTGCTAGGCTGGGTGGGAGAAGCTGGGAACAGAACAGGTAAGACGAGACGGTCCACAAAGCCACAGGAATGTTCCATATAATGGAAGAAATAACAGTTCGTGTGACAGTAGCCTTGCTGACCTACATCAGGGATAAACAACTTGAGAGCAGCTGGACCACCAGTGGTTCTGTAATTCACTACAAAAATTAATTGATTCACACTTTTTCCCCATTTCAAGTGTAACCAAAGCATATACAACTGTTACTAAAGCTATTAATAAGCAAGTTAAACTGAAGAGGACTTAAAGGACTGTTGGTGTTTATTCATTTTATCTGATACTTATTGTTGTAATGTGACATCTGGCCCCCAAATGAAGGGAGTTGATGATCCCTGGCCTTTTAAATTGTAAAGAAACCAAGGGAAGAGAATCATTTTTGTAGTGAGCACAGAACTTCTAAGGTTTTCTAATTCTGCTGTTACTGTTCTACTCCCATATCATCTCCGACAGAGTCTGATGTAGTGCTGACCCATAATAAGTCCGGCAGGTTTGAGTCCCGGTTTGTCAGCATTGGAATCCAGGAGTCACCGTCCATCTGGCTCAGAGGCATGGAGGGCTCAGCTCTGGGAGTGTGGGTTGCACACGGGGAAGGTAAGCTCATATTTAGATCCAAAATGTTCTGCCATTGATAGTGTAGTTCTCTTTAACGTGTGAAAAATGGGTATAAGTGGTTTAAGACGATATCAGGCACTAAAACCTGGCAGGTTTCAACAAACCCCTTAAGGACAGGAATAAACGCAGAGTTAGAACACTGGGTACCCAAACGGTTACCCAGTGTGAAACTGAGTTTGTGTAACTGTGACTCATTCTGCAGAATCATGTCAGGGGTTTGTGTGTTCCCAGTGTGTAATCAGCAGCTGTATTTAATATTGACTTTCCCCTAACCTTCTTACAGGTCTGATGCAATTCTGTAGCTCCCAAGCCCAGGACCAGATTATTTCTGGTGGCCTCGCCCCCCTTCGTTACCTGGACGACCAAGGCCATCCCACTGAAGAGTACCCTCTGAACCCCAACGGTTCCCCACATGGCATAGCAGGACTCTGCTCCGCAGATGGGAAACATCTGGCCATGATGCCTCACCCGGAGCGCTGCACCCTGAGCTGGCAGTGGCCCTGGGCCCCGAGAGACTTCAGACCTTCTCTCAAACCTTCACCCTGGCTTCGTATGTTCAAGAATGCAGCTGCCTGGTGCAGCAGCTCAGAGTGATGACGTGTGACGCACATGTTTCTACTGTTGACTTTTATTGTTGTCTTTTTGGGATGTGCCTCAACTCAAGCTAACATCCATGTTTACACGTCACAATCATCTAACATATTTCTGTATTTCCACAGTATTACAAACATTTAGAGATATGTTCTGTATCTCTTCTCTATGCTGATGTTGTCAGTGTTGTCTTACAAAGAAAAAGGTAATTGCTTCTCTGTGTATGACTGGCATAAGATGTGTTTCTCCGATGCTGAGATCTGCTGAACCTTTATACATTAAATGAATAACTAAAACACCAGATGTCTGTGTTTTCAAAAAACAAAGAAGAGCTGCATATAATAAATATTTTTTTTTTATTTTACACAAAAAAACATGAATTTATAGAATACTTACAAGGACATCACTATTACAGTACTGACTGACTGCTTGCTGCCGTTATGCATGAAAAACAAAAGCATGGCACTTTGATGCCACAGAAATATTGTCACGAATTAAGTTCCCTATGCATTAATATAATTTTTGAAATGTAAATGGTTTTTTTTTTTGTATGTAACATCAATTAAGTAGCCCCAAACCTGTGTCTTGAGAACTCAGGAACTTTATGAATGAGGATCGTGAGCACACTTGAACCAGGATTACATTGTACAGATAACACCAGGCTCTGTAAACACTCAACAGACGTCTTGACTGTTACATGATACGCTGTTGTCAGTTTTCTTGCATCCACAAATCCATCGGTCCACAACCAGAAGGAGGAATCAAAGCAAACTTCAAGCCAAACAGCTTGTATCAACACTCTCCTGCAGTGTCCGTCTACAGTGAGTTTACAATTACTGCATGTGAGGTTGAAGCATCTGCAGATTGTCCTCGCTGAGGCACCATGTTCTGGTTGATGTTGATAACACAGATGAGAAGCAGAATAACCACCACCAGGTCATCCAGGACTCCCAGCAGTCTGCAGAGGGAGGGGTCTGTTTCCAGGGAGCTTTGAGATGAAGTAATAGGGTCCTGACGAGGGGAGGAGATGGACACTACAGTGGCCACACAGCACAGGGCTACTCTGATGAAGAACAGCCACACCAGTCCTCCCATGGTGAAGAGGCCTCGGACCAGTAACTGCAGGAGCAGGGGCGTGTCACATATGTAGTCTGTTACCTAAAACATCAGCAGGAAGAAACAGACATCAGAACCTACAAACTGTTCCACGTACATTATATGACCCTCGTTTCCAAAGTAACACATCATGGTTTATTTTTACTGCCAGTTCTCATCACCTTATAAAAGCCTTTTGAATCAGTCAACCAGAGATAAGCATAAGATAAAACACATGCACAAACACTTAATCAGAACTAATACATACATTAGTAAGAGTTAATAGTCCCCAGTCTTTTTTTTTTTTTTTTAGTTTATTTAGTGTCCAGCCCAAACTAAATACCCTGAAACCTGCCGGTGGATCCAGGACAGTCTTTGGGAATGGATGTGGATGGTACAAAGTAATGTTTCTAATTTACTTTCACATCCAGTCATTACATTGTGTCCCATTTTCAGAGAATCCAAGCAAAGTGAGGACTTATTTTTCCACAAATAGGATAATGAGCACAAATCAGCACATGCTCTTCATTGCATCCAGAGCAGATGACTGACAATAAACTGAAAATGGAAAAACTAGACACTGTTGATTCTCATGAAAATAAATAAAATCATAACCACTGTGTGCATGTACATAATAAATAATGCCAACGTAACTGTTTTCACTGAAACACATTGGTGTGAATCTAAGAGACGTCTCAGTTTTACTTTGGAATTTCTGTCCCTTTGGGGAATTTTACATAAACACATTAACAACAATAAAACGTCTGCCTTTCACCTTTCAGTTAATTTACTGTACAACTTTCACACACCTGTCAAAATAAGTCAGAATTACTTAAATGTTTTATACTTGACCTTCTTCATAGTTTTTATGGCACACTTTTGTTCCACACTTCACACCGGTTGACAACACTGGGTATGAAGTACCAAATATAAAGTGCACTTGCAACATATTTTCCAAAGCAGTTTAGACAATGTGATATTTTAAGTATGTGGGTGTTTGGAAATCAGAGGCAATAAAACAACCTTTTAAATTTTACATATTCTTAGGTAAGAATGCAAAGCAAAAACGTGTGGAAAAGTGAACTGTTTTCTGTCAAAAAGGATAGGTTTAGTGAGGCAACAAAGTGTGCTAGTCTCCAGTGTGTTACCAGATACCTTCACTGCCAAACAATGGTGGTTGAATGGGACTAGAACACCCTTAGGTTACACAAGCAGTGGTCCAGTTTCCCACTCCATTATCTGATGCACAAATCCTTGACTGCCCTACTATACAGTCTAATCTTTTGTTCAATTTAATGAAATGAAAAAGAAAACTCTAGAGAAACTAAAATAATATTCAAACATCAACTAAAACTAAAGAAGCTGTTTGAGGAGGTGTTCATTCCCCATGTGCTTGCATCCAATGCAAGGCACAGGTGGCTGTTGTTCGTCATATTTATACAAAAAACTTTGGAAAAAAAATGCGCCCCAGACTGTTGGAAATACAGCAAAACATATTATTACAAAAATGTGCAGCCTTGTCTCGAAAGATGTGCTATGACTTGGCTTGACAGTCCGATGCACGGATTTCGTTAAAATTGCGAAAAACCACTCACATTTTTCCATCCGAAATGAATTAGGCC
>JAQQZY010000020.1:33944561-33959774 GCA_030068375.1 Ostorhinchus rueppellii
ACACACACACACACACACACACACACACACACACACACACACACACACACACACACACACACACATACATACACTTCTGCATGAGTCCTACAAACTCAGACCGATCTCCACACTTCATTAGCTTGGTGCCAGTTCTGTAAATAGGTCTGGACCCCACAGTGCTTTTGAAGTAGACGTAAAAGTTCACTGGCTTGTTTGGCTTCCTCTCATGCAGTGCTGGGCTCAAGATCCTGCAACAGCGAATTTGCAAAATAGGCAGGAGAGAACATGTAGGACACATGTAATGTTATTCAGATAAATAAATCTTTGCCAGATTAAGTTGTTCAGATAGACAGAACTTGTTTGGATGGTTGTGCCCAGATAGTGGAAGACAGAGAATGATGGTCCTGTCACTGTGCGACAGAAATATTTACCCAGATTACATCTGCATAAATCAGGAAACAGATTTGAAAGTTTTTATTCACTGTTTTTCATCTGTTTTTTTTTTTCCTGCTCGTGTAATGAATGAAGCTCATGGACATTGTGAGGAGGGTTTCTTTGAAGACGGCCTGACTTCAGGTTGGTTGATGGGAACTGGTTTGTATTATTCTGTTATTGATGTGTTGTGTGTTGTACCATCCTCAGGCCATGTATCTGGTGTACAGAGCTCTGGAGGGGGAGCCCGTCCCCATGTCCCTACCACCTCCCCTGGTTCCGTCCTCCAAGAGGAAAAAGCCCTCAGTGCCTCCTGTGATGCCCCTGCTACCATCACCCCCCTCCGTCAAAGACAGTCGCTCCTCCCATGCTGGCTCTAAGACCATGCCCCACCCCCCTAAACCTGCCCCTGCTCCTGTCCCAACACCAGCATCCATCCCTGTGAGTACAGGACCTCCAACCCTCCCTTCACAGTACCAAAACAAACTTTCTGCCTTGTGTTACAACATAGCTGTAGAGAGAGACAGATAAGATGATTTCAAACTGGCTTGTTCAGTGTGTGTTTCAAAAGAACAAGACAAACGAGAGGGTGAGTGTGAAGGTAGGTGAGCTTTGACTAGTATTTACTAAGCTGTAGGTTTGATGGAAATCCACTTACATTTACACAAACACACTAACAGATGAGTGTCTCACCTATTACTTGTCTTCTTCAGTGGGTGGTGTCTCCAGCAGACAAAGCTAAATATGATGAGCTGTTCAACAAGACTGATGGGGACATGGACGGACTGGTGTCTGGACCTGAAGTCAGAGACATTTTCCTCAAGACTGGGCTTCCATCAGCCACACTTGCTCGCATCTGGTACGTAGGAAGATCCCCCCCTGCTCCATCTGTCTGCCTTTGATACTCTGCTCTAACGCACTTAGACTCAGTTTTGTAATTTATTGTGAAGCCTGAAGTGCAACCGTGTGGTTATATCACACCGACAGTACTGTGCAAAAGTCACTTTGCTGTTGCTGCTCTTTGCTGGCTTGTAAATGAGCATAGAATTTGTAGTTTTCCTTGTGTCTGTTCAAAGACATCAAGAGAATACAGGAAATGTATTAAAGTTATTAAACACGCACGGAAATCACATTTAAATGGCTTCTACTGGCAAGAAGATTATTTAGTGTAATAATCTCTATTTCCATGTTCAAAAGGAACCCAGTAAATCTCATTTAGTTTGTCCAGGTCACAGGAAATGTGTCTCATGTCTTTTATCTATAGAAACCTTATTTCAATGATATTTTAGCTTTAAATGCTGTTTACATGTTTCCTTTGTATTCTGGTTGTGTCTCGACTGAGAAATGCTTGTGTGGTGTTTATAACATTACTAATTTACAAACCAAGTATTGAACTAAAACCTTTTCACAGAACTGTAGATGAATGACGACTCTTCAAACACTGTTGTTTCCTTTTACATATAAAAATATATTCAGTATTTCCATTGTAGATGGATGTGGACTATCCAAATTCCTCTAGTCTCATTTTGTAGAACACTTATTTTCAACAGATTATTTTCCCTCACATTTGAGGGGAAATAGGTGATTTCTTGGTACCTTTTTTTTGTTTTTTGTACCAGCTAGAATCAGCTGTTCTATGACTTGTATGTAATGCATGATTCAAACTTTTTACCTCATTACTAGTTCTAAATTGCACTTCTTCCAACTAGGGCTACATGATCTGGTAAGAAAAAACTAATAAGAAAAGTCATATTGCGATTGCTGTTTTGGACAATGTTAAAAATCAAGTTGTTCTGTTTTTATGAAAATTTATGGATTAAAGACCACTTTGAAGTGAATAAAGTTTTTCCAATTCGAACATACTATCTTAAACTAACGTTAAAAAAAATAAATAAATTTAAAAAAATTAACTTTTTAAACATGTCTTTGACATAAATTTTGCAATTTGTAGTGTAGGAGCTGTCACTGAATAAAACCATCAGCAGACACACACTGGATCTATAAATTATCCTCTTCTATTACATAACTGCACAGGCTGACTGATATTGGGATTTGATTAACTGTGCAGCTTCCAACTTTTGTTTTGGAGTTGGTGGAATGGAAAAAGCTTTAATAGTTCATAGTGGCAATGAAAACCAATTCAACACGAAAAGTCATAAATTGTCATGTCAACAGATCTTGACTGTACTAAAAGCTTTAACTGCCATGTACCATGTATTATTGGAGCAGGACCAGAATGGGCTTCGTCATCTGACCTCTAGAACAGATTTTCACATCATATTGATCTGTATCCTCACATGTCTGTTGAGCTTCTGCCATGTTGTGTCTGTCCTGTGCGTTTATTCCAATAACTACTGAACATGGCACCGTGTCAGGAAATCAGAAACAGTCGCCGCTTGAGGTGAAAATCATTCGTCTGTTATGTAAAAGCTCACGTCTGTCTGTGCTCACAGGGAGCTTTGTGACATTGGAGACATTGGGAAACTGACCCGAGAACAGTTTGCTTTGGCTCTTCATCTAATCCATCAGAAGCTGACGAAAGGCCTGGACCCTCCGCAGAGCCTCTCTCCAGAGATGATCCCCCCCTCCGACAGGCAAAATATAAAACAGGTGGGTCACACCAGGCAGCCGGGAAATCCACAAATAAATATGGATTGGGTATGCATCCCAAATAATAATGAGAGTAACTGAGAGCAGAAAAATGAATGAGACCAAGGCTGAATTAAAGGTTTTGTGAAGTATTGTATTTATTGAACAATCCTGCCAGATTTAGAGTATATGAACTTGCACTCTGTATTCCACTACCACTGCAAATATGACAATACTCTGACCATTAAGGCTTTTATCAGTGTAATCCATTAATTTTATTCTACTTCCATGAGGATCCTTTGGGTGTGGATATGTATACAGCACATTTGGAATATGAGTAATTACGTTCATTTCATTTCATTTGTAGATTTGCTGGCAGGTTGTCTTATAGTGTATGTACTGTCATTTGAGCAACAGACAAAGATTCACTGTGTATTCATCGATCTTGCATGTCTTTTATTAGCAGTCAAAAAAACATACTTTATATTCTTAATGATTTAATGTTTGGATATATGTCATTCATAGTCTAATGTAAAGTCATTAGTGTAGAGCTTCATCTACCATTGTGACTTTATTTCTACATTTAGCATTTTAACTGCTGTCTCTTCACCTCCAGAACAATGCTGCCAACTTGGCAGCTGACTTCTCTGCCATCAAAGAGCTGGATTCTCTCAGTAATGAGATTGTCGAACTACAAAGGTAAGGTTTATTCCCCAATTCATGAATATGTCTGTGAGGCATTGTTTTTGTTTTTGAGGTACAACCTGTTATTTATGGAAAGGATTGAAGGAAGGAAGGATGGCTCTGTAGCATAACATGTAGCATACACTTTCATACAGACGGACTTTGAAATGTGTCTCAACAAAATCATGACTACCATACGACTCAAAGCCTGTAGAACGTTTTTAAAGTAGAATCCTTTCCAGCCTGCCGCACTGCATTTGTAGACAATGAATTTTCAAACACTGAAATTATGTGCATAAATTTCAGATTATGTGAAGTGTATATATTCAATATCCTCCAGGAGAAAAAGTACTGTTTTGCACTTTTGCACCTGTAATATATTGCAGAAAAGTTAATTTGACATAAATAGAAGACTCTTTAATCCATCTCTGAGAAAGACCATGGACAAATGTGCTCCAGATCACTTCCTTAAGTGCCCTGAGTGGGTTCACACCTTTGATCAGAACTGAAAACTTCAGTCCAGTTACTGTGGGTGAATGGTAATGCTAGGTAAGACCAGGGCTTTATTGACGAATATACTATAGAGAGGACGGGAAACTAAGGAAGTAGGAAAAGTAAAGGCTTGTACAATATAAAGACACGGATAAAATAATGTTTGAAAACATATCCACTGAGCAGTTAGCTGGTGATTTACAGAGGGAATTAACCTTTTAGAACAAGTGATTGTATTGGAAAAGATGAACACTTTCTAATGGCAACAAAGGTCTCTTGAAAATGTTAATATTGAACAATAAAACTCTTTCATCAGGTATTATATAAGTATTGGAGATCACTTACACCCTGGCACAGCAACATCAGGGACAATAAGTAACGGTTCTATTTTTGTTGTGAGTTATCAAACCGCAGATGGTGTTGGTGTGTATGAAGTGTGTATAGTGTGTTAGTGTGACAAACAGAATTTGCAATATAGTCTACAGTATTTTTATTTACCTTATCTACTTCAGTCACTCCAAGTAAAAGCTTTTATACTCCATTTCTTAGTCTAACAGTGGAAAAACTTAAAACATTTCAGTACTTCTAACAGGATATGTTTGATTGCAGATATCATTGCAAGAAATAACCAGTAGTTGTGGATTTATTTCCACACTTTATTGAATTTAGGTATCTTACCAATGAAACCTGAGAGCAAGAAGTGAGAAAGTAGTCCCCCCTGCGGTGTGGTATACCTGCCAGACAGATGTGTGCACAGTACATGCCAGCTGTTCAAGGTAGAATGAGGAGATAAGATGTAGAGAAGTGGGAAGTAGAGCTGGTCTTCAGCAGATTCAGTGGTGGAGGAAAGGATGATTCACATTTGTCAGTTCTGCAGAATGTGGCAGCAGCCATCTGTCAGTGAGGATGACGGGTAAGAAGAAAATAGGAGCAAAACGCTGCTTGAGTTGACTTAGTTTAGTGATGAAAGATCTATCAAGGGAATTGTGCGTTTTGATATGAGACAGCGTAAAAATAGATGCTGTGGTTGAATGTTGTTCTGTAGTATTTTTGGCCACTGTTGAAATTGAATGAGATACTAAAGAATTGACTTGGGTTTTTTTTTACAGCAAACAAGAGCAAGTATTTCTTACCATAGTTTCGATTATAGTACAGTTTTTTCGTTAGGGGGTAATTATTCCCTAAATGTATAGTTCAAATCAGACCCACAAAGTTTTTTGGCATTTTTTTTTAATGAAAGATTTGTCACACATTGTTAAAGAATATTGTGCAGAAAATATAAATTGAAATCCAACTCTTGTCATTTAGAAATATAAAAAGTTATAGTTTTACTTTTCTTCTTGCATCCATTATACTGTATGTTGATCATGTTAAATCTTTAAAGTTTTGTTTAATCTGTCTTGTACAACGTTTTCGTGGCGTTGGTCGAATGGCACTCTATTTATTTAAGAAAAAGGAAATCATCAAATCTGAGATGTGTCGTTTCATGATTCATGTTAATTTCCTCGTTACATTTGTTGTGTGAGATATTCATTGATAAATATACCATGAGATCATCTTTTCTATTTGTTCCATATAGGTTGAAATCAGTTTTGATCTTGAAAGGGCTCATCAAATAACAATTCCCCTTAAAAAGTATTAAAACTGAAGTATTGTGAAGTGTAAGACCTAGTACAGACATTTGTCTTTAAATGTTTTTGGAATCATAGATATTTAAACTACAGATACCTGAAAAGTTTACTTAAGTAAAATAAAGTATTTGTTTGCCCTATTTTTGGATTTTAATAACGAAATGGACTGAAAATATGGAAATGCATTTACCATAGCTCAACAACAACAGCTTTTCCTTTGAAGCTGTTTATCTGTAATAGATTTATCACTGTAGAGATTAATAACACAATGCAAACATGTTTGGCAAAAGTACTTTTCCATCCCCTCTCTTTCCTGGTCTGCCTGGGTGGATGTAAAAGTGAAGTAGAGAGGATGAGCATACGGGAAGTGCAAATGATAGATGCTCTCAGTTGGCGCATCATCACTCGTCCCTCCTCCCTCTCTTCCTCGCTTCATCCTTAAGGCGGCCATCTGCTTCTCGCTCCTCTTATCCCACACATCAGACTGAGCAGAGCACATGCTCGCATCCACCAACAGCACCAGCCCAACGCATCTGCAGCATCGTTCTCCCAGAAAACAGACAACAACTTCACACAGACTCACACCTGACTTCACTCACCAGCGTTACCACTGCTCTCTGCTGTGAAGTTCTGGTTTCAGAACGGGGATCATGGGTATTCAGGGAGACGATGTGATGGCAGTTCAGGGTAGAGACGGCGTGGTGGGAAACTGGCTGAGCGTGGGGGGATTGGGAGGTCTGGGTCTACCTGCTCTGGCCTGGGTCGCTAAACATTCCTGTCTACTGTGCTGGACCCCCAGGGAGAAGAGCTCCGTGGAAGAGGAGATCAAGGAGAAAGAGGAGGCCATCAGACAGAGGAGCAGCGAAGTACAGGTAAGACCTGGGTTTGTGTGGATGTCTGGCACAGAGAAGAGTCAAAATACAATATGGACCATGATAAACTATGTTGTCTTCAGTTTGGTTTTTTTGGGTTTTTTTTTTCTCATTTTGAGATTAAAATGTGTTAATCAGCATGTTGTGATGCTGCCACTATGAGTAGAAAGTGCCTTCAATAGTAACCCATAATTGAAAATGGCCTTGTCAACTAGATTTACTAACTTTGAAGAAAAATTATTAAAAACCACACGTTTCTTTTTTTTAAGGTTTTAAGTTTCATATTTATGTTGTAAATGCTACGTCTATGATTTGTGTATATTCGTTGTTCATCACTTATTGAAATTACTTATTACATGTTTAAAAATAGACCCCAGTGACTGTGTTTGATATGCATTTACACAGATAAACAAAGTCTGTTTTTACTGGAATTTACTGACAATATTCATCTGCTCCGGTATTTTGGCTCACCACTTGCAGGAAACTTAAAAAATACAAAAATGCCTCTTGCGTTTAACATCCATCTCACTCAACATGGTTGTTTTTTTGTTTTTTGTTTTTTTTTAATGCATGTAATCCTCATTTTTCCCCAGTAAAGGTCTATGGAGCCTGGGGGCTTGATACAGTCTGGAAATTCAGTTAACCCTTTCATGGCCTTCCCCATCCCATAGATGAAGGCAGCAGAATGAGATCAAATTGATCCCAAGGAATACACAAGGGTTAAAGCCCAAACTGAATCCTTCAAAAAATTATGAAAAGGATGACATGCATGACGACTGCAGTAAAGAACATTTTTACTGGTTTTTATACTCACTGTAAATACTGAGACTTGATATCAACATCAAAACCAGGAAACAATGTCAGTAAATTTGAGTAAAATAAACATTTATGGGGTTATGGCAGTTCCTTGTTTATAGGAATCTGGTGTGAATTGGGCGAATGACTTAAGATATCAGCTAAATAATCTGTTATGAGCTTTGCCCTGCTTCAAACTGTACTTCATGATATCAGCCTTTAAGAATGCAATCAGCTTGACCTGTAGACGGTAAAATGTCACTTTACATGTTATGATACAGTCTATCATAATACCGTAATTGATCTGTAGATTCCATTAGATTTGAAATTTGTATTTCACACAATTGTTTTCCTCTTGTATCTGGGACTTTCATACAAATGTTGTCTCTTCAGAATTCTGTTTTCTTTCACATCCATTATTTAAATGTCCTGCCTGCATATGTGGACGAGCACAAAGCACACAAACAGTGTTTGATAAAAACAAAGGAAAAGTAAAAGCACATACAATACAAAAGGCCTATGAAACAGTTGGCTAATTTAATAACAATGTAATATTTAAGCTCTTCATAAATGTTAGGGAAACCCTTCATTTACATCTTTTTCTGTTGGGTCTGTCTATTTTTTTGTTCAGCCCTGTCCAGACAAATCAGTTGACAAGGTGCTAAAGCAGTTGCTCATGTTTGTTGTGATAAATACATCAGCGTAGGGGATTGATAATATGTTGGATGTGTAGTCGGTGGATGTCGTTGCATAGGAGTGTCTCGTCTGTCTGCTTTGAGGGTTTAAATAACAAGTCTGATCTCCTTTTGGGAATAATGTGTGAGTGAATCTTAAGGGAATCTCACAGTGACTTAGCTGATTTTCTCATTTACGCTGTGCAGGAACCTCAAGAGCATTTCTGTATTTATAGAATGTTTTTAAATTATCTGTGACAACAGTTTGTGTGTGTTGTTGTGATTACCCATCAAGCGGAGTTTCTCGCTCCCTACATTCCCTATCTTATCATTCTCTCCATCTCAGTGTTCAGTGATATGTGGCAGATGCAGTTTTTGGCTACATTTTTGTGAGTGTTTGTAAAAAAGTGAAGTTTAATATTAGCACCTTTTTTAATGGGTGTAAAAGGGTAGACCACCCATGTTTGAACATTGGGATGTGAATTAGTCTTGCTGTGCTCCTCCAATCATCTACAATTTTCTGAAGCATTTCAATTCACAGTTAGTACAGTCATGAGCATACTAGTGTAGAAGATCACTGAAATACACCATATAATGTTTGAGGAATTATAACACATGATTATCTAATGCTGAATATCATTTTGAGTTGGTAACACTATTTTGAGTTGGTTGACTTTTCCCGAATGCTTGAAAGTCATGTGATTGCAGGCTCTAAGAAAAAGTCAAAAATTATTTTTAGGTCTTGTATTGTCATTTTATCAGGTCTTAAATTTGATTGGATTATGAATTTATCACTGTTTATAGAGTTTCCTTTGGGGAAAAATGTCAAGCACGGTAACACTATGCAACAAAACAAATATGGAAAAAATAAGCACTAAAACAAAATATGCAGTTCCAACATTTTAGGGGAAAAATGTACATGAATTTATTTGCATTTTGATTTAATTTTGAAACTCAAAGAGCTTCCAGACTGTAGCAGTAAATAATGAAAATGAATTGTTAAAATGCATTATCCATATATAGTGGTCTTTAAAAGTCTTAAATTAAACTTACTGAAATGTGGTTTTATTATTTGCAATGAATGCAAGTGTAAAGATTGTGATTGGTATCTGAAGTTACAAAACTTACTCACCTTTTTCTCCCCCCTCTTCCACTTGATGTCTGCAGGATCTACAAGATGAAGTGGCAAAAGAGAGCGAGGAGCTGCAGCGACTGCAGACTCAGCGGCAGAAAGTTCAGGACGCTTTGGAGGAGCTGGATCAGCAGAAGGGAACCCTGGAGGAGCAGCTGACACACATCCGCCAACAAACCAGCCAAGAGACCCAACTGGTAGGTCCCGGTGTGAGTCTCCCTTCACAACAGGTTACTTATTATACCAACTATATATGGAATTGCTGGTATACAGCAATACCAGGAATTCTGTCCCATCCAAGATTCATGTCCAACCAATTGCTCAAAGGCTCTTCACCCGATTCTGTTCAAATTTGACACTTTTTTTTTTTTTTTTTTTTTTTTAACCGCTAGGAGAGGTCCAGTGCACAGTTACATGGCTAAATTAAATTTTTTGGATTTTAATTTTTTTTTTTTTAACTAAGAAAATTTGTCCAACCGATTTCTCGAAGACTAATCCCCTGATTCACCAGACAAGGTGTGATCAGATTGAAAGTTATGACTTGGACAGAATGATGCTTGTCTTTGTTTGACTGAACTATCCAAAAAAGATAGCAATATAGTTTCATTTAGTTTACAGTTATCTTTATTTTAACATTCAACATTCATCCTGGACTAGCCAGGGTATCAGTGAGCAGGAGGGGCAGGGGTATTGGTAAGCGCCACCTACTTTTAACACTCGTTTCTTTGTCATTGTCACACCTCTGAAATTATTCTTTGTGGTAAATCTGTCTCAGATCTCATCGCTGCAGTCAGAGCATGAGGAGCAGGAGCAGAGGATTTGTCAGTATGAGGAGGAGTTGGTCCAGGCCCGGGAGGAGCTCCTAGCTCTGCAGGAGGAGAGCAGGAGGCTGCAGGAAAAGGTCCAAGCGGCTCAGGAGCAGCTCACACCTCTGCAGGAGTCCGTACGAGACTCCTTCACACAGGTTGCACAGGTCAGATATGTAAATCTGAATCTTTGTTTCATATACCTTCATTTAGCTTTATATTTCTTAGTGGAAGGAATGCTCTCTAGTGGTTAATTAGAGGAATGTCTATTTAAAATGCCGTCATGCTATAAATAAATATACCCTAAATGTGAGCTCAAGTTTGGCTTTTCCTGAAAAAATTATGTCAGGCTACAACCAAACTGCCTGTTAGAGACTAAAGACAATTATGTCTAGATTAAGCAAAGGCAGATAAAATTACGACTGGTTCAGTCACATAAAGTGGGAACTGCTGAAAGGAAAAATGTGGTCAGCAGAAGAATATTTTGAGCATCTCTGTGGAAACTGAGGTGAGTGAGTATAGACTGTGCCTGTGACTTCAGCAAACAACACAGAAAAAGTACTTTGTGAATATAATTAATTCATGAAGTTCCATCAGATTTGTTTGAGTTTAAAACAGGACAGAGGAGGAGCTGAGGTCCCACTGTGATGTTCTGCGGATTGAATGCATGAAGTCATCATGTGTTTAGTGAAATATTACAACACAGAAACAGTTCTAGTTTCATCAGTTCTAATTCTATCATCTTTTTTGTATCACTTGCGTTCTGTGTCTGAAACCTGTCAATGATGAATAACATTGACCAAACAGGGTCGGCAGCCTATATTCTAGTAACGACAAATATTCCAAATATATTCTAAAAAATAATTGTGAACCTCTGGACTAGAGCACAGCGCTGGAGCCTAGTGTATTTTATAAAATAAGTATCATCTATACTTATTTTACATACCAGCAATTAATACACATTTATAAAACATACAAATGAGCATGGTTAGTACAATCAAAAACTCAGGTGTTGTGTGTGAATTGCACGTTTTTCTGCTTCACTGGGTTCAGTTACAGCTGAAACAAATGTCAGCATCAGACAGTTTGATCTGTATTGTGACACCCTAAGTTTTTGACTTCATCTTTGTCTTCGTTTCATATTCGAAGAGGGTGCTGGGCTCTGCTATGCACCTGTGATCCTCATGTTTTCATATTCTTCATGCTGCTTGATTTCTTATGTCTGCACCATTCAGGTTCAACAGAAACTGAACGACCTTCAGATTGAGGAGAGGTCTGTTACAGCTCAGCTCAGCTGGAAGAGAGCTCTGGAGGACAGTTCGCCAGTCATGGTGAACGGATCGATGGGGCCCACAGCAGACATGCACCAGGTCGATCCCTTCCATCAGGACCTGTTCCAAGATGACCAGCCCAAAGAGCTGAAGGAGGACGAATCACCTGTCGTGAGGAATCTGCAGACAGAACAGTCGGATCAAAAAGAGATGGAAGCAGAAAATGACAGAGAGGAGGAAGAAGAGCAAGATGACGAGCATTCAAAGACTCCAGAGGAGGACAAGTTGAAACCTGATGCGTTGGATGATCTCTTTACTAGTTTAGCCTCAACTGACATGTACAATAGTTTGTCGACCCTCTCTAAGCAGCGAGAGAACACTGTGAAGGTAAGAAATGCACGTGAGAAACACATCTGACTTCCGCAGAATGTTTAAATCATGTTTGTTGGTGACAAAAAATGTGTTGGAGCATGTGATCCTGTCTGATCTTCAGGAGAACAGCACACCTACGCCTGATGTGTCCTCAGAAGGTGTAGATGATGCAGAAGAGTCTCCTAAAGCCAGCCCGCCAAAGGTAAAGGGGAAAATTACTCACCTTATGTCTTTACACAAATATGTCATTTTTGTATTGTAAATCCAAAGTGTTATGTTCAAACTGTTTAGCAGGTCCATGACTTTTTTCCACAGGTTGCATCCCCAGAGCCAGAGAGTAAACCAGAGCCTACAGAGTCACCTGAAACCACCTCCTCCTCATTGTCCCCTCCTGTGGCCCCTGGACCTATGCCGCCCCAAACCAGCCCCCCAACTCTGCCTGAGATGGACTTCTTCCATTCTGACCCCTTCACTGACCGTCAGTCTAACATCTGTACTCTCACCTGTTTCACAAAGTCTGATCTGCTTCTGTTTAATTGATTTGATTTATAGGTTTATTTCACATTTTCAGAGATGCAAACTTAGCACCTTTTAGCAAAATCCACTGTTTAGTCCAAAGAAAGACATTTTTTGTGAATTGTGCTTGAAAATCTAAACTTGGTAACTAAACCTCAAAAATGTACCCCATTCAGGTTGTTGATGTTTTTTTCTTTTGTAGAGGATCCTTTCAAAGATGACCCATTTGGAAAAGCAGATGTTGGAGGTATGTTTTAACCCCTTTAAACACGTCATGTACAAGATTAATATTTGAAATGTGATCTGATAAGCATGTGTACTGGTTCTGAAATGTCTCAAGTTTGCTATTTGTACGATACCCTTTTAGATCCATTTGGGGGAGATCCATTCAAAGGGACAGACCCATTTGCTGCAGACTCTTTCTTTGCCCAGACTTCTGCTGCCCCGTTTTCCTCAGACGACCCCTTCTCCTCCGCCACCGCCGACCCATTTAGCACCACTACTAACGTACCCGAGCCAGACCTGTTCACAGCCAAGACAAACAACACGGCAGCAGCTGCTCAGGCGGCAGCTGCAGATCCCTTCACCTCTAAACCCATGAATCCGGCTTCAGCCGCCAAAGACCCTTTCAGCACCACTGGGAACAGCGAGGGAGATTCTGACCTGTTTGGGGGTAAAATGAACTCTTCGGGAGAGGCAGATCCATTCGGTTCTCAAGATGGAAAAACTGACCCATTCAGCTCTTCTCCACCGAGCTATGATCTGGTAGTGGTAAGTAGAGGAAGAACAATGCAATACACTGTTTAACAAACTCAGAGTGCTTTGTAAAGCATTTATTTATTTCAACACTCACAGCAAAACAATTATTAGGAGCAACTTAATTTACCTTTTTTACATTTTTAAATCTTGAAAAAAAATCTATGCAATGTAGTACAGGTTGTAGTGCATACTTAACCTTTTGCAGTTTAATATAACATGACCAATGACAAAAAAGATGAGGAAACTGGACCATAAATTTATATACCACAGATCTAATGTACTCAACATCATGTTTTCTCCCCAAATGTTTTAGAGCTTTTATTGGTGCATGACTTTTTAATTTTAAAATGCATAATTTTTTTTAACTTTGGTTCTTTAGATATGGAAGTAACTAGTTTTTATAAATAACAATCCTTTTAGCCCACTTGTGTGCTGTGGCCTATGACTTCCACCAGATGGCGCTCTGCAGCCCATTGGTTGAGAACGGCTCATAAACCGCAGTATGTTTTAGTAACAAAAAAATCATAATGGGACCTGAAAAAAGAACAAAATCACTGAGTGTACTGATTTCAATAATATAATTAGAGCAGTGGCATTTCAATGTCAGTTGTACTTCTTTGATGGTAATTTGTATGAAGTTTATGTTTGGTGGTAATTAAATTAATAAGATGGTTTGATATTCACAGCTTTAACAGAATCTAAATTCAGAATGATGAAAATAAGATTATGGAATTGGCAGTGGAGCTTTGTGTTTGGTGTAAATATTTATGAAAAATTCTTTAACTACCTTTTTCTTTTGTTGTTTTTTCAAGATTGTAGTCAACATAAATATTTATATTCATCATCTCTTTGTGCATGGTATTCAGTTTGCAAAAGAAATCTAAACTAATTGGCTGAAGTGTAATTTGTAAAATTCACACTTGATGGAAGTGGTATGGTATATCTGTTAGTATGATGTCATGCGTCTATGTAAGAGTATTGAATGCAGTATGTCAAATCCAGGCTGTCTTTTCTGTGACATTTTCAGAAGGACACAACAGCATCCAATGACCCGTTTGCTCCAGGTGGTACGATGGTGAGCGCCAGCTCTGACCCAGGTACGACATTTGACTGGGCCCTGCCCACTGTTACAGCAGAAACTGTTTTTACTTCCAGTGTCTGTGAGTGTTTACTGTTTTTCTGCCTGTATTTCAGATCCTTTTGCTGCTGTGTTTGGTAATGAATCCTTTGGAGGAGGTTTTGCAGATTTCAGCGCCTTGGCAAAGGTAACCTATTTATCTCAGTAGATGATTATGTTTGTGGCTCACCTACACAGTACTGTAATATAAGATGTAACATTTCACTTTTAAAATCAAAACTCACTGAATGAAAGTGATGAGTGTGAAATGAGTGACGGTGTTGTACTGTAAATCAAGAACATCCAGGAGTCTGGGAGTGGTAGAAACATGGTGGAGAAAAGACAGGAAAAGGAGAGTTTAATAGTCATGCACCCAACATCCCCCAGCTGAGACGTGAACTAAAGGACGTGCTTTAACCCTGAGGACACAGTTGTGACAGTTCATTCCAAACATATGATGCCTGGATTTGTTTTGGCTCAACCTGATCATAAGATGTTATACTTCAGTCAGTCTTGTATGTAAAGATACTACACGCTAAGCTCTGAACAGCTGCGATTCCCCTACCTATACACAGTAGCAGTTTCTTATTTTTTATTGTTGCATGTTTTTTTTTTTTTAATTATTTGCTTTTTATTTTTTTAAGTTTAATGTCAATCTTGTTTTTCAGTCAAATGGTGCAGATGAGTTTGGCATCAACAATAAGAACCTGTTCCAGGAGGACAGCCAGTCTGCCAGCTCTGATGTGCCACCAGCTCTGCCTCCAAAAACGGGTACGCCCACCAGACCCCCACCCCCGCCTCCAGGTCAGTACACGTGTTGTTCAGTTGTACTTTTAACTATGCTCAGTTAAACATCACCATGTGTAGTTGATTTTAAATCTACATTGTGTGGAAAATGCCAATGTGTTTATACTTTTGCCCAGTTGTTTATAATGGAAATGTGAATATATATATATATATATATATATATATATATATTAGTCAAAAATATTGGAACAGCAAGTTCAATTCCTTTGTTTTTTTTTGCATACTGAAGACATTTGGGTTTCAGATAAAACGATGAATATGACACAAAAGTTCAGAATTCCA
>JAQQZY010000020.1:33960660-33975515 GCA_030068375.1 Ostorhinchus rueppellii
GTGATTGTAGTTTTGGGGTTTTTCTTCACAGCTCTCACAATGTTTCTGTCATCAACTGCTGTTGTTACCCTGGGCCGGCCTGTTCGATGTTTGTTGCTCACTACACCAGTAGTTTCTTTCTTTTTCAGAACATTCCAAATTGTTGTTGTGGCTATGCCCAATGTTTATGCAATAGTTCTCATCGATTTTCCCTCTTCTCTCATCTTCCAAATGGTTTGCTTTTCTCCCATACACAGCTCTCTGGTCTTCATGTTTGCTTAACAGAAAATGGCAACACCTGTATATATAATATATCAAAATCGAAGAAAAAGTTAGCTTTTCAATAAAATATCATTAACTCAGTATAAACAAATTATCTCCATCCACTGTCATTTATCAAACTCCATCTCACTGTGTTTTTAAGTGTTTTCACATTTATTCACTTATTGGTTGAAACCAGGGTATTAATTTGCCTAATAGAAGTCGTCACGTGTCTATTTTTCGAAACCCACCAGCATTTTTTGTTTTTTTTTTACTGCTCATCACTTATTTAACCCTTAAAGACCCACAACTATTTTAGTCACAACCTCCAAATGATGTTTTTGTCTTTCGTCTTAAGACCATTTATCATAACATTATCCTTTGCATTTTTCACAGTAAATCATTTATTTCTTGTATTTAATTTACTGATCATGTAGATGTTCATAAAAGCTCAAAGTAAATTAAAAAGTTATTTAATCAAATCAGAGAAAACTGAAGAACAAGTGACTCTTTCAGTAAAGATATTATCTTAATATAAACTAAGTCTGTCCATCCACTGTCATTTATCCAACGCCATGTGTTTTACTGGTGAATCAATGTTGTAGAAGATGACTGTGTTTCCACATTCACTACAGCACCTCTGAACATCCAAATGGTCATATGTGATGATAATGAAAAATGGTATTAAACAGTTTACATCAGTAGATGGTTTTGGTTGTAAGTGGATGTTTGGGTCTTTGTGAGTTTGAGCGATAAATCTACACAGACTCATGGCGATCAGATTATGGCAATAACAGCAAGTGGAATCCCATCGTGTTCCATATACCCTCCCATGTTCAGCCCCGTGTGTGTGTGTGTGTATCTATGGAAGTGTGTTTTAACGTCTCTGTACTGGTCTGTGCGTCTATTTGTTGCCTCATCCATCCAGGTAAGAGATCGTCCATCTCCAGAACAGAGTCCTCAGACTCCTTCCACCGACGAGGACACTTCGTCCCACAGTCTTCAGGCGACTTCTCCTCTTCTTCCTCTTCCTCCTCCCTGCCCGCCAAGGATCCTTTAGCTGACCCCTTCGCCCCCTCTTCCCCTCCTCGCCACAGTGTACGGGAAGCTGACCGATTTGCCAGCTTTGACAAAGTGAGCACCTCCCCCTCTGCCTCTCCCTCACCTCCACCTGGCTCTCAGTAGTCAACACCCTCCTGTCTTCATTTTTTTCCCTTCTCATAAATCACATCCGGTCGATCAGTTTTAAGCCACAACCTCCAAACAAATGAACCCAGCTCTATAGTCACTCCATCCACTGCCACTCAAACATCCAAAGAACGCCACTAATTCACTCACAACAGCACACATCACTCATGCTACTTTTATTTCTTGACTTATTTGTTGACTAATGTATGCTATTAAATCATTAATTTTTTTTTTGTCCTATTTTCTGCTGCTGGTGTATATTTTAGTTTCTAATGATGAATGAATATTTGTGTGCCTTGTAAAGACTTAGTAACTGTTACTGATTTAATTTGGGATTGTACTTAATTTAAGCCCTGTCACTGAAGTTGCACTGTTTCAATTTGTCAGGAAATGTACATAAATGAAAAAACAAATGCAGTTATATGCAACTTCTGTGCAGTTACACACACAAGATATGCTATAAGAAAACAACACCTGTTTATTCCTACATCCTTAATAGTTGGCAGTGAATGGAGAGATAAGAGGCTGCTTGCATTTGGTTTTTGTCAGTCATCCTAAATCATGTCACTATCAGGACATCCTGAGCATCTGCAGTTGTGTTTAAAAAATGCATACACACCACTTTATTCCACATTTTATAAACACTGAACATCTCAAGTAAATGTCCAACTACTGGGGTTATTACTGTTACTTTGGTCCACACTAATATGGATATTCATCTAAATGGATATTTTCCATCCTCGTTTTTAAAAGAACAAATTCATGGTTTTCACAGGACCTGCCTTTTGCCAAATATTTCTTCTATTTTTTCTGTTGGACAAAGCTGAAACACAGGTTTTAGTTTCCTTCTTGAATAGTATGGTTATATTCTACAGATTTGGTCATAAAATCTCTGTTACATACGTCCACGCTGGCCACAGTCTAATCCACTGTCAGGTAATACATGAAAAGAACATTACTAACTGCCTTAACTCTTATAGAGTTCTTAAAAATAGTTTGGAAGGTGTACTCAGAAGAATCTCACTTTTACTGATGTGAAATGTTTGTATAAGTGGGTTTCCCCTCAGTTTCAGAGGGTGTATGTTCTGTCTGTTTTCAACAGTTATCCATTTTGTACATTCAAAATTGTCTTAATCAGTTCAGTATTTTCACAACTTTTGTGAGAGACCAAGAGGCATTTTTTAAAAGAACCGTATTAAATTTCACATTTTTATATAATTCGCAATCACATCTGTATATAGATTATACATATATATTAAATATGCATATGTATTATATAATTTCATAAAGATGGCTCATTTAAACCATGAACGTCTACCTCATTTGATGTTTGGCATAACCTGCATGCCAGAGGCCCAGACATAGAGAGCAATTGGTCTTTTTAGAATATCAATTGGTGTGGACAAGACCTAAATTCATGACGCTAAAATTGACAAACTATTGATTTCAGATGTTTATTTTCTCTTTACACATTTCCAACATAACCCTCAACATGTGTGAATAGTTATTTTATTTCCATCTGACACCACAGAGCAAAAATAATTACTTGAAAATGGCTTTAAACATGGGATGAATGACATGATGCACTCACTGTCTGGCTGTGACTTTGGGATGGCTGACTTTGAACTTTGACCCTCATATCTCCCATTATGTGACCTGCATGTTCCTGTTTACCCCCGACTTTGCACGCACTAACTGTGTTTTAATGGCTGCCTCTCGTTAACTCATGTCATTGCCTCCTCTTGTTTCAGAATCAGTATTTATTTATTTTCATATCTTTGACATGTTACCATTTGCTCCCCCCCCCCCCCCGTCCATCCATCATTTACTCCATTCAGCTCTTTTCTGTTCAGCCATGTGTTGTGGAGAAACAGATCGCCTGTATTCTCTCTGTCTTTGTCCTCACATCTCTGTCAAATAAACTCAATAAAGAGTTGAATCAAGGGCACCATCTGTGGCTTCTATGTGCATCCATGATATGTATCCATCTGAGTCCGCTTTGGCTTTTAAAGGACCATTCCACTGCTGTTTCATTTTATCTGTCACTAGTTGTCACTTATTTTACTGCTGATTATTTCTCAACACATCCTGCCAATTTTGATGAATTTCTATTTCATAGTATTACTTTTTGTCTTTTTATTTCATGATAATAGAACACAAAATTGGCTGAAATGCGCAAGAAACTGCATTAACTTAAATCGAATATGCTGGAAGAATCATATTAGACTAAAAATAAATGGTGTAGATCAAGAATTACCAAATGATACTAAGGTTTTTTGGGAAGAAGCAGCACTTTTCCTTTGGTTTTTCAGAGCAGCTGTGGGATATCGCCTGTGAATGCATGTTTTCTGTTCCATTCACCATGTTTGTTCTGTCGTCCCTGTGCATGATCACACTGACACGACTCTGAAACCCTTCGATTCCCTTGCTTTTATTGTCAATCCTGTAAGTGTTGACATGTCTTGTATGCGATGATTAACTTCAGTGAAACCGCATGGTGTATTTCCAAGGGGTCTTACTTCGCCTTCGTCATGCCTCCCATTTTACTTCTGGTTGGACTTCCCAACATGGTTTTGATCCTGTTTCATTGCCTGATCATGCCTGAGGGCAAGCTCCTCTCATGTTTGATTCAGGGAAATGAAGATAAAAAAAGGTTTGTTGTTGCTACAGCTTGAACAAGAAACAAACTTCATTCTTAGATACACAGATCTAACTGTAGAAATTGAGTATAACAGTTGTAATTAGTACATTCTTAGATACACAGATCTAACTGTAGAAATTGAGTATAACAGTTGTAATTAGTGTATTATCACCTAACTGGAATTATCTTCATGCTTTCATTACCTTAGAGCTGCCTTTCACAAACTCGGGGCCATAAATAAAAACAGAACTCAAAGGTGTTGGTCTTTATCATAGAGACATAACAAACCCAAAAGGTAAAATACTTATCCAGGAAAAACTCATGTAACGAGAAGAAAATGCCAGAAATATGACCAGAAAACAATGGAAAAGATAAGAATGAGAAACATGTTTGAGACCCAATTATACACAAAACCGTTTGGGAATCACTGTCCTAGAATGAGCCCTTTATTTCTACAGAGACCATCCTGTTTCAACAGCTCAGAATGGATGACATCTGTTTTTCTGTTTTCTAGCATCATCTGGTGTAAAGGTGCTTTTCTGTTACCTGCCATGTTTGAGTGCTGATCATATTTAATACCTGCTTAATGCTGCAGGATGTAGTAGTCAGAGGAAAAAGCAGAATTTAATAATAACCATCTTCTTTCTGTAGCTCTCACCTTTCGGTCCAAACTGAAGGTGACCCAGTGACCAATGGGAAAATGAAGCTTGAATATGGGAGTTATAAGAGCTGCTGTTGAAACAACCTGCAGTTAAATCTGTCTCCCTCTGAAATCACCTGTGATTGGCCAAAACCTTTGGTCATAGTATAGAAAACCCTACAACCTGTAAACATAATAAGAGTTGAAGAGGTTTGAGGTTTCAAATGGGCTGAATATTAGTGATGGAAAATTTTTTTACCCAATGATGTAAAAAAACAAACAAAACTAGTACGAACTTATACTTTATCCAAAAGCCCAAAACAAACTAATGGTCAGTGTCAGTAGTCGACAGATAAAGGTAAATAAGATGATGATTTTGAAATTCTCTGCAAATTAAACTCTAAATAATTAATCAGTCAATGAAAAAAAAAAACCTGTTGGAGCTATTTATATCCTTTGAGTTATTGTTTTTCCTCAGACAGTAATCCAGATTAAAGGGCCAATATGAAACATTTGTATCAGTTTGTGCCTGTAAAATATTTCAACAGCAACCATTAATATCCCAGACTGATGAGTGGTTCAATCTCTAAAAACCTCCCATTGTAATAGCCACACAAACATATTCATGCCATCATTTTTTTAATAGAAATACTTGTAAAACAGAAAAATATGTCTAGTACAATCTTAAATATTACAATAACTAAAAACAATGACATGATCATTTTATTCACATTGTGCAGACTTGTTACAGAACTTAGAATAAAAGTTACATGACATGGATTCCTTTTGTTGTGACCTACTTTTGCACCCAGATGTTAGTCCTGAGATCATGCTCTAGCAGCGACAGTTGCAGAAGCACATCAGCACTGACTGAATCAGCGCTGAAGTCGGCTGTTAAATGATAGAAGTGAATGAACAGCATCTGTTTAACATCATCTCTGAGAATCTGTTAACTGTCTTCTGTGTGTTTGTCTGCTTTCCCTCCTTATCTTCACACATGTGCACTTCCCCCCCACCCCTGTGTGTGTGTGTGTGTGTGTGTGTGTGTGTGTGTGTGTGTGTGTGTGTACGTACGTTCCTGGACCAGTATCCGACAGAGGAGGACATGATCGAGTGGGCAAAGCGCGAGAGCGAACGAGAGGAAAAGGAGCGACTGGCCCGACTCACCCAACAGGAACAAGAAGACCTGGAGCTGGCCATCGCACTCAGCAAGTCTGAACTGTCCTGAGGATCCCCTACCCCCACCAACCCCCCACTCCTCCTCTTCACTGGCCTGGCCTGGCTTGGCACAGCACAGCACAGCCTGGCTCCTGACCAGAAAGCACCAAAGCAAAAGTGGGGACTGTATAGGACTGTTTCAGCAGCACCTGCTGACCCCATCAAGAGACTTTCTAAGATAAACACACATCTCTGAATCTTTGGACCCCCCCGAGACTATTATCACTGCCCGCGGTCGTTGCAGTATTTTTTTGTTTTGTTCTGTTTTGTTTTTGACCCATCGTGGTTGTGGTTTCATCTGGAGGAGTGGACGTTTTTAAAGAATGGGTTGTTGAAAATGAGATTCAGTGAAAATGGATTTGCAGATTAAGTGTTAAGATTGTCATGTTCCCTTTGATTTGCCCATGTAATGCCTCATTAATTCCCCCAGAATGTAATTTATTTAAGCAGTGAAATGGCCTTTATCAAAAAGCTCGATCTTTACTACTAACCAGACTCACTACGCTTTATTAACCCTCTCACTAGCTTGTACATTTCCATTGACTGTTTAATAGGATTTTGTTAAAGATATAGAATTTTCTGAAGCGCAAATGTCCCCACATTTCTGTTAATATTCTTAAATAATTTGAAAGCTATGTTGTTTCAAACACCAACAGTACGCAGCTCTAACACAGAATAGGAATTTTCTTAAAGTCAGTCTGTTTTTTCTTCTGTATTATTGTTAGTATTTTTTCTTTCAGGACTCAAATTTGTTTTCCATATTTAACTGGAAGTCCTTTGATATGTGAAAATGCATGTTAGATTTCTACAAAAACTGAACACATCTATAGTTACCACGGTCAGCTCCAACACCCGGCATCGTTATTAGAGTTTCTTTAAAGTCCACTTTGTATGTTTACAGTTTTCAGTTGTACTTGCTCTGCCTTTTGTAGGTTCAGTCTATATTGCATAGTTTTATTTGTCACAGGATGCTGACGGAGTTGAGACGCCACCACATTAATCGAATGGAATGACTACAATAATTTGCAATAGCATTAAATTTGCATTAGAACTGAGAGCACACTACAGTTGGTTGTCTTAAAGGTCCAGTGTGTAAGATTTATGGGACTTTAGGAGAATCTATTTGCACAAATGGGATGGAATATTCATAATCACATTTTCATCTGTGTGTAATCACACAAAATGAGAATTGTTTTAGTTGCCGAGGAATAAGTTGTTTAGATCTACATGGTGTGGGTCCACGATGTTACACCACTATGTTGGTTCAGTAGCTCAGAGCTTACTCCTGTTTTTTTTCTGGTTTATTGCGGCTGGTATCCAGCGTTAACTGCGTGAACATTATTGTCAGCTATGACTGTGAACAAGACTTAATATGTCCTTAACACAAAAGCTTAGAATGGATGAAAGAAATTCTAGCTCTAATAATGAGGGACTTGTAGATTTTTGTGATCACACTCGGTGAAGGTGGAGGTTTTTCACTTTGCAGTTTGCCACTTTAGATGTCACTACATATCGCATAGTAAAAGCCCTTATTATAAATCCCACAACACACCAAACATATACTCGGTCCATGATTTTACTTGTGAAAAAAGGCCTGCAAAACAGCTACACATACAACACACACGATAAAGAGAAAAGACTGACTGCATTTGTCATGTTTTACAGCTGCTGTAATGAGGGACGTCCCTGTGTTTTTGCAGTTGGCACAGGAGAAGCTGAGCAGGATATAACAGGCTATAATGTGTAACTTCAGCATGAGATGTCACTAAATATCACACACTGAACCTTTAAGGGGTCCCGTTAATCTGATCCCTGAATCTGGTTTTATCCATGACAAAACCTACCTGTGCGAAGTCTGGTCTCTGCTCTAATTCAAGGATGAACAAACAGTCAGCTTCCTTTGACAGAATTTACCTCCACTGCCTGCTGGTGGTGCTTCCTCTGTCAGCATTTGCATTAACTTATTACTTTTCTCGGATGTTTTCCCAGAGGACCTTTCCCCCCTCAGCCTTACATTGCTTCATTTAGCGTTGCTGCATTTTGGTGGAGCTGTTTGTTTTCTGCACTGTGGGGATTTAACTTGCAAAAATCTGTGTGGTTTTGAAGAGGCTGTGAGGTCGAAGGCTGCTGTTGAACTGCGATGTCTTGTTTGTTACCAGCTACTGATTATTCCCGTTGGATAATTTTATGTCCCTACCAGAAAATGTCACTAAGGAATCACTGAACACTTAAATGACAGAAGGTCAATGACAAGGGAAGACGTGTTAAATGCGCATGTTTTTTTTTTCCTCCTTCAGTCTCTTGTTTTTTCTGTTCAACATTTTAGACAGCTCTTCCTGTTTGAGCTTCCTGTTCTTCAGAATCTTTAACTCTTGTCAAATACAATTTCATTCTCTTGCATTTAAAGGCAACCAGACACAATACTGTCAATTGTACATACTCCTATAATTTTACAAATCGAGAACCACTTATGTTTTTAGGTTTACCTATAAAGGCTTTTTAAAACTCAAGCTAATTGTATTTTATTTTGTATTTTCTAACGTGTAAGAAAAATCATTATTTGGAGGTTTGACCAGAATATGTTATGCATTTAATTGAAACAGAATAAAGAGTAAACATTTAGTTATGTAGTTTGTGTTTTGTACCTTGTCAAGATGCTTGTCTTTTTTCTTTGGTCGGTTTTACAGTCATAGACATAGAGTGGATTAACTGCATCCACAATGTTGCAGAAAATCCTACTTACTGTAATAAGACAGTTTAGGAGACATTGTAATATACTTAAAATGTTTTCAATAAAGCGTAAGTACCATCATTACTCCCCGTATTATCCAGTATAGTGATGGATAGCCATAATTAAGTTTACACCTTTGTTTTTAGCTTTAGTGAAATAGTTATTATAAAGCCCAAGTGCATAAGACATAGGAGAATATAACTATTACAGAAATATAATATGATATGCATAATTATACTTTTACTAGTGTGAATTGTTGTGTTTTATTACCTTGCACATTGATATCAACAGGACTACACTAGGTGTGTACAGTACAACCCAAATGGGCTTCGTTTTTTTCTGTTTTATGTAGTTAGAATTAGTTTCCTTATTGTCACCTTCTATATTTATGTGTGGACAAGACATGGTTAATATCTCCTATTAAAACCTTAGAATGGTAAACACAAACACCATGTTTAGCTGAAATGACAAATGAACCAAAAGTAAAAAAGAAACGATAAATTATGTACATCTCCACTAAGGAGTTTGAATGGAGCTAAATCAGGCAATGTGTAATGTGACCAGCAGGTGGTGATGTAGGTTACTTTACAGAGTATCGACAGACTCAGAACTCAACATTCCTTGTTTGTAACTTGGCTGCTTATTTTTTTATGGATGGAGAATAATTGGGTCTCCCCATCAGTCTTCATTTCCTGTTATACTACAGCCATGTTTGAGCTTTTTATGGGAATTGAAGACACCAGTGGTCAGTCACATGACTTAATGGTTCTGTACAAAAGTGTTTCTGTGACTTATTATAAGACTTTATTGGCCTTGAACTGGAGTTCATAGTCGCATTTGACCCATCCCTACAACTGGAACCAACTCCAGGTTAGGGCTAACTCACTTTATCCCCATATTCACCCTACAGTTTACTAATTTGTGATTCATTTTCTAATACACACAACACCTGGCATTAGCATTAGCACTTTGGGAGCAGTAAGATACTGTTGATGGCGCTCAGGGATCAATTCTAGTTCTTTATCAGTACTTTATTTAAGGACACTGACAGGAGAATTAACTCAAGTATTACCCAAATAGTACCTGAGTATACTTGTATTTGAAATGAGTGGACCTGGTAGAGAGAACAGGCAAACTGAACACATGAATGTCCTGGCCAGATGAACAAAGAGCCGGTAAGGCAGTAGAGTGACACTCCACCACTGTCCATATGGGCACTGATAGAAGATTCCAGCTAGCATACATGTGTTTCATAGTTACCTCACCAAGGTTATGTTTTTGCCAGGGTTTGTTTGTTTACAACATAACTCAAAAAGTTAAAGATGGATTTTGATGAAAGTTTCAGGATATGTCCGCTCTGGGTCAAGGAAGAGATGATCACATTTTGGAGGCAATCTGGATCACCATCTAGATCCAGGAATTTTTTAAAAGGATTCTTTATCATTGTGAGATAGAGCATGGTGGCACAGATTTGCATGAGGTCATTCAGCGCCATCTAGTGAAGGACAGTACAAACACTACCTTAAAAAAAAAAGTGCAAACACTACCTTGGCAGAGGTCTGCACTCTCCAACTGCTTTTCTAGTTTTATATTAATTCAGTATATCAAAAAAAGAAGAACCTAAAGACAGGGGGCTCCTGTTGTTTGGGGTTACTTCCTGTGTCACTGATGTGTTTGATGCAGGTTCATGTGTTGGTGCGGCGTCATAATCCAGTTATTCCCAAACCCCGAACTCTAACATGTAGAACATAACCCCGTCCCCGGGTGATCTACGTAGAACGTGACACGTAGAACATAACCCTGGCCCTGGATGAAATGCCCCCCAAAGTAGGAGTGCCCTCATGCCAGGGTAAAAAAAAAAAAAAAGAAAAAGAAAAAAGTACCCTACACAGCATGCAAAGAGCAAAAGAGGTAAACTCAAGAAAGAAAGACTCTGATCCAACTGAAAGTCAACCTGGGACCTTCCTGTTATGAGGCAGGTGTGCTGACCTCTTACGCCACTGCGCTGCACCAAAACACCTCAAGCCAGTTTAAAGTTTTTACAAAGTTGTGGAAATTTTTGACATTTCTATCAACATTGTTAAACCATTGTTAAACAGTAGAGGGTATTTATTTGGCACCATTGTAAAACCACTAGATGTCACTAAGTATGACACATTGAACCTTTAATATTAAAAAAAAAAGGTTTTAATCTTGGCTCTTATAGACTATTGTACACTTTATATTTTTTGATTAAAAAATTAGATGTTGCTTGATTCATTTGTGACAGAATATACTTTTTTGTATTTACTTATCACTTATTAACTGTGTTGTTGAATATAATTACACATTGTCCTAACTTGTCAGGCTTTTGGACCGCCCGCAGGACGCAGGGCAGGCAGAGACATTCCGGTACATTTAAATAGGAAAGTCATTCTTATGGTGATGAGTTCAGCACACCTTTATACGTCCGGAAGCAGGAAGACTCACAGCGGCGGCTCTGCCTCGGTTCGTGTCTTCGTTCCTGTGTGTTGAGGACCGTCCATGTCAGCGGCGTAAACCAGCCCTGTCTGTCCGGAGTACCGAGCTTCTCACCGGCCGGCGGAGGAGATTCAACCGGGGGGGATGAATTTTATCACCAACTGGAGACGAAGCGTGAAGAGAAAAGACACCAAAGAGTGAGTAGAGAAAGCCAGTGAAAACCACGGAGATTGTTGACCACAGTGAAAGTTAGCATTAAATACAGCTAGTTTTCCCAACATGAGAAACGTTCAGGTCCCTCATTGATCCTCTGTAAAGGCGACAATCTCTACGTCAGCTCAATTAGCTTATTGGTTTACTCTAAGTGTATAGTAGAATGATTTATTTTCATTATTTTAATGTGTCGAAGGTTGTCACTAAAGCCCCAAACACGTATTATTTTAGGTTCAAACGGATGCACAGTAGATTTGGTTTGGTATTATGTTCGTTTAACCTGCCCTCATTCAGTCATTTGACAGTGTGTTGTTCACGTCAAACTGCAGCCTGTTGGACAACATTACCTCCATGGTGCGTTCAAGAGGCCTCGTGTCCTCAAGTGTATAAACATAATAATTAGTAGTTACAATATTATGATAATTTCACTGTCAAGGCCTGGATCCTCAGTTATATCCTAGCAACATATACTTTTTTTTCAACGTTGTAAAGTTCTTTGTCAGCATTACCATTTTATCAGTGACAAAAACTCATCACATATTTTAGGAATATCCAAATTACAAGAACAAGTTGACTTGGACCTTTAACTGAAAATATCGTTCAGTGTGTAGGCTATATTTGAGCTGATGAGGTGGATTCAGTGTAATCCTTTTTTATGTGTCTTAAGTCAGTAAGTTTTAAGCTTTGTTTGTTTGTTTGTTTTTTTTCACTCATATAGATCAGAATTTTGTTGTAAGGGGTGAAATTACTATCTACTCTCAGTGTCTTACAGTAATTTCAGTCATTCTGCTGGTATTATGTTCTTTGGTAATGATTCCAACTCAAAGTATTAGATTCACACATTTCCTCAGACAGCCGCTGTTCTTCTCTCATACTCATGAAGACTATTTTTACATACACCCTCTTAAGTAACCTTTGACCCCTTTTAGGGATGGCATTCAGGAGGAAGATGTCCCTGACAGTCCAGACTCCCCGAGCCGGTAAGTTCACTTTACGCTCCACTGATGATTATTATTACAGTCCGGGACAAAAACAAACCAGATCTTCCCACAATGACAGTCATAGATTTAATAACAACATAATAACATATGTGTCCTCATCTTAATTTACACACAGATTAACTTTTGCTTATTTTCACAGGTGGTCAGACATGAACAGTCCAGAACTGGATCCCATTATCACTGACTTTAGGTAAGAGTCTTTTGATTAAATTAAGTTTTATTTCATGCAGTAAAACATTTGGTCCATAATGAAATACTTGCCATGACATAAAAATTATATAATGAAGTGCTTTTAAGGTAATTTTAGCTTAAATGCAAAGTTATGGCCATGCAGTTTTGGACCAAAAACATTATGCAGCTAATTAACATTCTGCAATTCCAACTAAAATATTTGGTAGCTGGGAGTGTCCAGTATATCAGTGTCTGTGTTTCTGTGGCTTGCATGATCATGTTGCCCAAACAATAGTGGTCCTTTCAGGTAGTTTCCATCCCTTGAGATTAGCCTCTTTTTTTAACCAGCCTTGATTCTTCTTCCTCTGTTTCAGGTTACAGTTACCTGATAAAGATGCTCTGGGATCAACAAATCCATCTAATGGGTAAGACTTCACGCCGAACCCTGACTGAAAGCAAAAGTCTGCTTTATAACACCAGTGAAAACACATCAATAAAATCAACTCTTTGCCCCTTGAAAAGCTCTTATGACATGCCAGATTTTTCTTTCATTGTAATCATACATTCCTGAGTGAGTGTGAATAAACAAATGAAGGCTTATTTGAATGACATGTTGACAGAGTTCGTCAGAAACATAACTGGTCTCCATTTGGCTTTACCCTGATATTTACTCTAAAAAGAATTCAGAAAACAAAAACATTGTCACTCTTTATAGTTATAGTGTGAACCTCAGTGACATCACTTACCAATTCATTGATATTCAATAGACGTATCTGCCCAAGTATTGAAATATGTTAAATACTAAAATAAGATTTATCAGTTTTCTCTTATCCTGAAATCCCATATAAAGAACCAATTCAACAGGTTTGTTTGTTTCTTGGTTATGTTCTGTCATTCAGAGAATACACACACCTCCTCTAGTGCCAATTGGCTTTGATTTAAGTTTCAGTTTTTAGTGATATCTAGTGGTGACATTTCTCTATGCAGCTGGCTGAATACTTCCGTTCTGACCTACAGTGGCTGCACAAAAGTTCTCTCATCTCTCATTACAGTGTTTGCGTTGTCCAGTCTGAGCTTGTTTGATTAGATTACATACATTACATTAGATGAGACTATATTGATTCAACAATGGGGAAATTCACTGGTCAAGGAAGCAACAGAATAAAGTGCAAAAAAAGTGCAGTTTGACGATAGTTCAAAAGACAAACAATAATAAAAAATAAATAATAATAGTTCAGATTATGTGACTGTTGATTTATATACTCAAAAAATGTAAATGACTGTAACAATGGATGTTGCCTCATATAACATGTAAAAAAAATCAATATCTAGAAATATACCAATGCATCATCATGAAAGGTGACATTTTCTAAATTATCGACTTATTCTAATGTAATAAAACACAACCACTCTCATGTTCTTTCATTATTCACAAATGCAAACGTTATTATGAATGGTATATTCCATGTCTAGAGTTTGAACTCTAAATCTTACACACTGGACTTTAAAAGCACAAGTAGACAACAAATTCTAATCTGTGTTATGCTTTATGTGCTTTTTTATGTGTGTGTGTGTGTGTGTGTGTGTGTTTGTCAGCTGATGCCAGTGTTTAGTTTAACTACAGATTATAAAACAGATTGAAAGGTGGAGATTGTAGTCCATAGATGTGGGCACATCACAGTTTTTGAAGACTTTGAAAGGAGTCCTATGGGAGAAGGGGTTCAGTTGTGAGAATAGTTAAAAATCAGATGACCCCTGTGATAATCTTAACCCCCACCCAACCCACCCATAGGTGTGACTCATCTGTAGGTTAGCTCTGAAATGAACCATGATTCATTTTCTGCTACATTTACACCTAGTGTCCACACTGGTCTGGAATTATAACCACCTTAAAACAGAGACTTTTGGAAACAATGAAAATGGTAGTGTCATTTCACTTAATTAAATTTTTTTTTAAAAAGCAATAAGGGTAGGATGGTTGTAGCTCTAGCTGAATGTGTACAAATGAATAAACAAGAAAAGAAGTGGTACCAGGCAAAACAAACACCGCCCCTCAGACATATTGTAGCTTATTTTGGCATGGATCCAGTTGATGTCATCATATCTATGCATGTGGTGATGTCAGCATGTCAACTGCCTCTATATATGTGCCAAGTTTGAAGTAAATTGAAACAAAATTTATGTTTTTATAAACACTGGAGGAGGGGCGACACGGTGCAGTGGTTAGCACTCGTGCCCCACAACAAGAAGGACCCGGGTTCGATTCCCGGGCGATCCTTGGGTCCTTTCTGTGTGGAGTTTGCATGTTCTCCCCGTGTCTGCGTGGGTTTTCTCCGGGTACTCCGGTTTCCT
>JAQQZY010000020.1:33976441-33988135 GCA_030068375.1 Ostorhinchus rueppellii
AGATAGATAGATAGATAGATAGATAGATAGATAGATAGATAGATAGATACTTTATTAATCTCCAAAGAGAAATTCACTTTTTTTTTAGATAATCGTTTAATCGAACCAAAGAAAATAATAAATTTATTGATTCCAAAAATAATCAATAGCTGCAGTTTTACTGTAAATGATAGAGGTTTTGTTAGTTTTTTTTTTTTTTGTTTTACATTGAAGAATCCAAATACAGTAACCAAGACAACAAAGAGTAAAATAAGATAATCATAGTAACTTGAGGTCTCTTCTGCAGTTATTGAACTTTTTCAGCTCTAGGAAATATCAACCACACTGAATCAAGTCTTGATGTGTGCCCTCTGTAAACTGGCAGAGATTAAAGTGAGAAAAACTCAGAACTGTTTAAAATTGCAATATGTACTGGATCATAAATCCTTGTCTTTCTGGTTGGCAAAACTAAAATATCCACTAAGTGCAGCAGTGAGTCAAATCTAATTATCTGCCTGCTTCACATTCATAAGACAGGGAAACTACAGTTAAGTGTGTGGTTTTTTTTTACTACACTCTGTAAAGATACTGTGAATGGATCTCCCTTTTTGTTTCTATTATGGGCCAAAGTTCCAAGGAGAGAGAAAAATATGTCAGAGAAAATAAGTACTTAGAAACGGTCACATGAGCTGGTGCATGGTTACTAATAGTATCTATATGTGTGTTATAGAACCAGTCTACAGTCTGCTTTAGGTTGAAGTTTTACTGACTGTGTGTGGCTACAAATCAAGGTTTTAAAACAAGTAGAGCTTAGATGAAATATCCATAAACAACACTAGAGGTGTGTAATCCTTTATTAAACATCCAATATATTTAAAAAATGTTACAGTCATGTTTTAGAAATAATTTGTTCATATCATTATATCTGCCATGATCACAAAAAATGAAGAGAATAATTTTTGTTATTTATGCAGATTAATTTTCAGCTATTCAGAATTTATCATTTCAGTACTTTTAAAGCAGCCACTGTGTAAGAATTGGTTCATTTTATATGTCTTATATGACAGTTAACCTGCATGTGTCAAGGTTTTGGAGAGTTGGACTAGACATTGATAACAAAGCATCTACTCCCTCATTATCCCTTTTTCTTTACATGATGTCGACCAATATGTTCACACTGATGTGGAAATGGCTTTGGCGACTATAGAGACTTGAAACAAAAACTGTAGAACTGAATCTACGCCCCCTCCTCCTGCAGTGCTCCTTTCTCTCTCTTAATCATAAGTTTCACAGTATGTTGCATGATATGATGCTATCTCATGCTGCGATGGAGAAATAAAACCAAAATGTCACCATTAGAGGAGCTTTGATGTCGCTTCTGTGAGCAGTGATTGAATCACCCATTCACCCATTTTACCTCAGAATTTCCCATTATAATCTGAATTTTACTACGAATGTATTCAAGATGAGGTGCCAAATTCTAGTTTCTTGTCAGTTGTGTCTGGTCTGTCATATATGTTGAGTTTATCATGTGATGGCTTTGGTACCTTTATGTGGTGATGGTGAAATGGTGACACTGCAGTAAAACAAAACCAGTGTATGTACAGAGAGTGGGAATGAAGACATGCTCCTCTCAGTTTTCACAGTCCCATTGTAGAGTCAGAGGTTGGAATGAGACAATGGAGAAACAAAACAGACAGTGGTGGGTTGGGCTGCCAAAGCCTATATAATGTAATGCAGTATTGAACACTGTACTGAGGAGTGGACAATTTAGCCAAAAGCTCATGAACACATTATCATGATTTCAGGTGGAATCATGATCCAAATGTAGGTCAGTTACAACTAAACTATAAGTTTCCCTTTACTTTTCTTTGGTTTGCGTGGTGGGCTTTTGTTGTTGTTACCTCACTACAAATATTTTATGCAAGTTTGTACCAGAATTATTTCATTTGTTTGACATTATCTGAATGAAGTACAGTCCTGTGACACTGCTGTGTTTCCACTGATTACCCAGACTGTGGAGGCCTAATAATAATATGTTACTAATGAATCAAAAATATTTTCACAGTTTCATAACTGGTAACATCTGTGTAAATTAGGCACAGTGTATGCAAACTAAACACCAATACTTTAGTGCAGACAAATGTTTGAATATTGCTAGAAACACATCAACCTGTGCTGTGGACAATGATGCTACAGTCCCATAGTGTAGTGCATCACATACAGTATGTGCTGCTCTCATTGTAAAATTCTGTAAGTTTACAGATAAAGAGGCCAGTTAATACATGTTAGCAGAGCTGAAAGAGTTGCCTGTGTAATTATGCATTTTTTGATAACATGATCTGTACGATTCATCTGAAGAGTACATCATATGATGAATCCAGATCGGTCACCATTGATGATCGTGAGATTGCTTTGCTCTAACTGCTGAAAGGTACTTGTAATGTTTTTGCCCAATAATGGGAAAAATACAGTCCACTGGACTGTAAATGGCTAAAAAATGTTTCAGGACTGATCCAATACTAATTGTTAGAAGTAAAGCAGAAAATCAGTTATTAGACTTTCTCATTTCAGCAGTGATAAACATGAGTGTTTGGATCACAGCGTCAGAGTGCTGACTACAGACAATGAAGAAATGTGGCTGCTAAAGTAATGCACTGTGAATTATTTTATTCAATATCTGACTTACAAAATAAACAAAATAGTAATCTTAAAAATATTGAATATCAGATATGAAAATTGTCAATCTAGTAAATAGGAAGCAACTAAATAAATATTATAGATTTATTTTAGTAATTATACAAAAGTCATTTTTAATAACAGATAAAGGTACAGTTATAATTAACAGAGACTTTGTTGTAGAGTTTCGGTTCTAGTCTTCTTAGTGAGCTAGTCCTTGCAGTAGAACAGTTGTCATTAACAGTATTTATTGCACATTGATTATCTGATTATATTCCAGTATGATGCTGTCATTCGTTGCTGATGTCAGATGTGTGTGTCTTAGGTCTCTGACATCTCCTGTAACGGTTGAGTGGTTCTGTGGAGACAGTGTTTATGGAGATAAAAACTTATTGTTTTGGTACACCACATCCATCAATGATTTGCATTTATGTCTAGCCCATCTGTGAGCATCTTTGCTGCATCTCCGTCCTCTTCAATGTTTCTGGATGGTTTTGGTGCAGTGTTTGGTCTCTGCCACTGCAGCAACACCAGACCTGCTGAAAACCCTTCCAACACATCTGCTGCCTCTTTTTCTTCTTTAGAAAACTCACCTCTCCTGTGTTTTAGTCAGAGCTGCGAAAAGAAAGTATATCAAGACTGAATTGCAAGTCGTGTCTTCAGTTTTTTTGTTTGTTTGTTTGTTTCACATTTTAATGTCAAAAAAGAAGAAACCAAAACCTCAGGCCATACATGAGCCGTAGGCATTTAGTCCCGCCCCTAAATGTGCAGTGGCCGATAGAAACAGAGTCTGCAGTGTGTATCCTGAGGGGTGATGATCGGATGAGGTGGGACAGGCTTTTTTTTGCGTGTGTACAGATAGTATGTGTTTTCCCTCCTCCATGTGTGATAGTCATCCCAATCTTATTAAGGGCTGCTGTTAGTGCAGTGTCCCGCCTCCTCCTCCTCCTCCTCCTCCTTCCTCTTTTGCTCTCTCTCTCTTTCCTTTCCCTCCTCTCTCTTTCTCTCTCTCTCTCTTTCTGCTGCTTCTGCTCTTGTTGCTGCTGCTGCTACTGCTGCTACAGATTGAGACAGAAACCCAGACCATTACATTCACTGTTGGAGAGAGAGAAGCTGCAGACACACACTTCACTTCTGCATTTTCTCCATCTGTCCTCTTTCCCCTTCTCTGGGTCACTTTCACACACATACAGATACACATGAAAATGTCCGGAGAGGAGGACACTCTGCCAAATGGGTAAGATGCTTCAGTTCTGCTTGTGTTTGTGTCTGTGCTGTAGGATGCTTTGTCTTTCTATTCACATAGTCACGTAAAGGAAACTCTGTGTGTGTGTTCAGGCTGTGACATTCAGGCATGTGGACAAACTCGCTCGGTTTATTAGTCCTTTTGTGTCACAGCTCAGTGCTGCCAGGCCTTCGATCATCTTTTACCAGGTCCTTAAGAGTGCTTAAAGTACTGCTTCGTCACTCTGAGAAGGCCGTGCATTTGTACTTCCTTTCTTGTTTTCACATGAGCACATGCAGAGGTGTATGTAAATATGCATGGTAAGCGGTTTGTGGGCATTTGCTTCAGTGATAATGATCATTATTGTGCAAGTTTCCCTCTAGAGAAATCAACCCCCCAAATTCAGACTTGCTGACTTTAAATTAAATTAGATAACTTAGACAATGTGCGGTATGTGCATCCTGACCTTAACAGACTGTCCTCATTGTTAGGTGGTCAGGCCTTCTCTTTCTTTTGTACAATTGTTCAATTCGCTCCATTAAAGAGGACATGTGAACTGTACTGTGTAACAGCTTCACTTACTGAGGTGACTTTGTCCTTTTCATTGTCCCCAGGCCTCACATTTTAAAGCGTAACTCTACTGAGTCCTTGTTTTTCAGTCCTTCAGGACCAGTCAAGTTGGTTTACAGCTATAAGGAAATGATGATTGTGTAACAGAGCTGCTGTTACAGTATTATACCAGACTATGAACAACTGGGTGTATCAAAATCACCTAAAATATCTTCATTGAAATAGTGCTCAGTCACATATATAAACAAAGCTGGCTAAAATACCATCATCACTTCACAAATACTGACATTTATTATCTAGAAGCCTCTGTGCTCTAATTGAAGCTGCTGGATCCAGTTTCTCTCAACAATGTGAAATAACTGATGGACTCTTGACCGTTTCATTTGAAGGATAGAATTAAGATTCATTGAGAGTAAGGGTTAAACATCCCCAGTGCAAAAAAGATGAGGTTTTAATTGTTGCAATTGCATTATAACATTTATTATTCATATTCATTTAATTGTTTGGCAAGAAGAATCCTTTTTCCCCATTGTCTTACAATGAACCATGTTTCTACTGTAGCTTTCATCATCTTTTTTTCAATTTTATTTTATAGTTGGTGTCATTGCATTACAGTCACCTAGTGTGTTGGCTTGTGGATCAGCATTAATATCCTCTTAACTAACGAACCCAGAATGGACAAAAATAAATACCCAGGGATTTACTAGACTGTTACTGTTCCCACAAGATTGTATTACCTTGCACCTGACAAACCAAACAAACAGAATGTCAGGCAACCACATCAGCTGCTATGGTGACAGATATATAACCAGCATAGAACTGTTGATTGATCTGGTCTTTCTGATAAATCTTACAGATCTAAAAGCTCTGTCCAAACTCCTCATCCATGAGTACTCATTCACAAATGTGTCAAGTACCAGTTTAAATGCAGATATAGCATTAGGGGTTTTTAGCATAACTGTTTGCAGGTAAGCAGATGCTTTTAAGTCTGTTTAAAGTCATTTTTTCGAGTCTCTCAGCACTAAAACCACAGTTCAGTAGTTTGCACAAAGAGCTACAGATGATTGTCAAAGTGATGGAGTCAAAGTGTAAAGATATTTTATATTTCTCTGACTTTTGGACAAATCATAGGAGGGTATGCAAGGCTACCATTTTTATAATGTCCAACTTCACTGCTAGATGTCACAAAATATCACACACTGAACCTTCAAGGTAAGTTCTGAAGGCTATGGTAAGGCTCTACCAGATCATTACAATCAACACATGCAGTAGTTGATAAGTTTAGTTTAGTTTAGTTTAGTTTAGTTTATTTTTACTTTAATCCTTAAAGATTTTTAAACACCTTTAAGGTGCAGCTTGAACACATCCTCAGTGAAGGAAGCTGATGGTGTATAAGTCAGTGGCATCATGTGTTAGTTCAGCTGTTGTTTCTCTAGGAATTGGTGGTTGTCTGTAAGTGACCCACGGAAATCACTGTACGAACCTGTTTACTGCACATATTTGTTTAGTTGGACTCTGTGTATGTGCGTGTGTGTGTGTGTGTGTGTGTGTGTGAGACTACTGAGAGATGACATGTGACTGCCGCATTATCCTTGAAATCAATGAACACATGTACAGGGTATCTGCTGAGAATTAATCACATTAAGCATTAATAATGTTAATGTGCCATATTCCTTATTGTTCTATAGGCAGTAGGCAGTCTCTTCTGACAAAAAAAACAACACTCCTCATGGTTTGACGCTTAATAAAGCAGCTGGAGAAAAAATTGTTCCCATAAAGGTTGTAATGTAATGTGTATTGACTTTCATTAACTATAGTTTTGATTACTGTTATTGCATATACGTTACCTTTGTTGCTTGACTATTGGAAGTCCAGCTTGTTTAATAATTATTGGCAAATGTTTTTGGTGTTTTGAGATCATCAGCTTTGGCCACAGATGACTGTATGTCCAGTTGTGTCTGCTGTGGAAAGATGTTAGTGTGAACTGCACATATAGTACAGACTACATCTACTTAGGTTTAGGAGATTTGGAATTTACATTTTGACTAATCTTATTTTGTCCTATGAAGTGTTTTTCAGTGGGATCATAAAGACCATGTCACTAAATAAATAGATAATGATGCTGTCCAAACTCTTTATACTCAGCTAACAAAACTTTTAAGTTAGCCAAGAACCAGTTTAATTACTACATTTTATAAACAGTGTTGCATTAGGGGTTTGGGGTGTTAATGTTGCTAGATTAACAAGTTCATTTAAGTCCATTTGTCATGCTCGTTTAAAATCTTTCTGCACTAAACCTGCACTGTTGTTGACAAACAAAGACAACTGGACCAGATATATATGATGTAAAAAAAACCTAAACTAAACTTAAAAAAAAAAAACCCAAACACATTGAGTCAAAGGTATTGTGCACAGTTTGAAAAATGTGGACTGGTGTTTACTTTATCAGTGACCAGATTTATTAAAGTTTTTATTAAAATTGTAATGATGCAAAATACAGAGTTTCTGTTCAGATAAAAACTGTAATGAAAAATTATCACACAAAGCTATAGCCTCCAGAAACGAGTGAAAAGAGAGGAAACCTGTTACAGTTGGATTGCAACAAGGCTACACTTTAAAAGAGCTGAAAACAATGAGGATTCAGATCGTAGATGATGATTCTACCTCAAAAGATCATCATGTGGTCTTTTGATCATACTGGCAAACCTAGATTTACTGAAGCAAACACTCACAATGAAGGCATAATGTGTTTTGTAAGTGTGAACAAAATGTTAAGTGATCTTTTCTCTGTTTCATTTGTGGTTATTATTAAATGGTTGTATTTTATCATCTGCAAAATGAAAATAACATATTATAAACACAGTTGTCTAAACCATTTCAGGTGACCACCTGTTTTACATATACATTGCCAATGTCCATTTGCTTTGACTGCAGTTGTCATTGTGGCTCTCTGCTGTTTTCAGGAAGCAGCATTTGGTACTGGTCATATGTGAACACAGCAGTCACCCCCATGTCATTAGCTGGAGCTGCTTCAGTGTGTGTGTGTGTGTGTGTGTGTGTGTGAGATGACTTGGTCGTTCCCCTGTGTTTCTAATGGGCAGGAATGTAAAGTGAATGCTGTCCATTAGTCATCGCTGTTAAACAGATTATCTGTAGTTGTACGTGTATGTACTTGTTTATGTAGTTATTCTTGCTCTTTTATTCTTTTGCACCTTTTCTGTGTCATGGTTAGATTTAGAACTCTCTGCCAAAGACTTAATAGTGATTTCTACTTGGTGAATAGCTGGACTCATGTGACCAGTACGGTGCCCTGGAGGTTCAAAATCCCAAACTGCATTTCACAAATGAAGCAAAACACAAGTCACTTCTGTTTTGCACAAAATCAAACCAGTGAGTATTACAACAGAAGGAAAATTCCATCAAATGTGAAAATGTTTCATAAAATAAGCTACAACAAATGTGATGAGCAGATGTGCAACAAAAATAGATTTCAGATAAAGCACCCATCTACAAAACATTAATGCAACAACCAAACAGAAAGAAATTCATCATCTTAATGTCAGAGAACATTAGTGTAACACCAGTGTCAGTCATTAGTGTTTCACATTTGCCATGAGTTGAATTAGTTTCTTTAGCTCATTAAGCTGAATGTAATGAGTTTTCCGCATCTGATGTTGGGAAATGAAACACATATGATCTGAGCTGTGATGAGCAGGAAGGACCGATGGAACAGGACATGGTTTTCAGTCATGACTTATTCTTATTCAGTGTCACGTGAGGATCATGTGGACTGTGTTGAACTGTATATGCAGCAGCAGTATTAACAATCATTAGAAGTTGTTCATTGCTTTCATATAGAAATCTGAAAACAATGACTCCATTGACATGTACAAAATAGTACAATCTTCTTCCAAAATAGACAAAATTCCTAATATGCTTTTCACATTGCTTATGAACATGAACCTTTTGCTGATATTCCTGTTTACATGCATTTGTGCATACTCTGATTAAAAACACGTTTTTTGGGGGTTTTTTTTTCAAAGTTTCCTGTTCAACTAAGTAAACACCAGATCCTACTCCTCCACACCTTGTAGAAAAGGTTAGCTTTTGGGTATTTGTACAAGGATATTTACCCAAATTCTGATGATATTCTCGCTTGTGTGTTTAGAAGTAGGTGTGTTTCTTCTTCTGAAAATAAATGTGGACTTTTCCTTGGGGCATTCATCTATACCAGCTGATCATAAACGTGTCACATTTGTGTTTGTTGCAAATGTGATGCATGTTTTGAATGTGCTGTAAACATGCCCAAAGAATCACATGAATCTGAATTAACATGTGTATGTCTAAGTGTAACGTTTAGAAAATGGCCTAAATCTAATTATTATTATTATTAACATGCTGTTCAAACACTATTCAAACAATATTATTCTATTTGGAATAATAGTTGGTTAGTATGTGCATGTAGATTCATTGTTACCTCCGCCCAGGAGGTTATGTGATCGCCCGAGTTTGTGTGTGTGTTCATTCGTTCGTGTGTTCGTTCATTCGTTCGTTCGTTCGCTGCAGCAACTTCAGCCAGCCACAAGGGGACGGAGGTCTGCACTCTCTGAGTGCTTTTCTAGTCTATTTATAGAATCAGCAGCTTCTGTTCCACACCTTTAATGAATGATCCTGTTCATTCCCTTAGTTTTTATTTATAAAAGTGGATGGTTGAGCAACTATAGTCATTTATGCTGATTCGTTCTGTAATGTGCAGTGGAATGCAAACAGTAACAACACTAACAGCTAATCATTCTGTGGAGGTTGTTTTCCTGTCTGTAGAGCCTGATGAGTTTCTATCTTAATCTGCTTGAGATGAGAATAGATGAGACTGTTCACCTTAGGTTAGGACATAAGACATGCACGATGCCCACGTTCAACTTCATTTAAAAGGTAACACCTTACATTTCTGTTTAACATGATTCAAATATAAGCTTGATTATAACTCTATGTGAAGGTACAACTTGTCCTATACAGTATATATTCAGTGGTATACGGAGATACCACTTTCTAGGTTAGAGGACGGGGTTTGGAGGCTGCATTTATTGTTGAAAATGAGAACAGGGTCACTGCAGCAGTCACACATGAAAAAGAATATGGGAGTTGGCAGGAGATTCCATCTTTTTTGGATCCAAAAAAGTGAATAGAGGGATTTTTTTTTCTTACTGAGATGACACACAAGACATGAGGCCTTCTCTGTTTACCAGCGTTTCTTATGGCCTTGGCTTTGACCCCTTGAGATGATAGGATGGTATTTTGTCCTCTGTCCATTCTTTAAAATTTTGTGTCATTTGTCCAGGTGCTCCCGGTCAGATCTGTCGCTGGCTCTTGAGGACTGCATGGCAGCTCTGGATCTGTTCCTCAGGAATGACTTTGAGGAGGCACAGGCCCATCTCAGATCCAGGTAAGTACACAGTCTGCAGCACATGCTCACACAGCTGCTGTTCAGTCCACCTGGAAATGTGCATTTGTGGACAAATGCGATGCATCAGAGGGAACAGCTGACTTTATGCATGCAAGCAACTGTATTTTTAGGCATTTTTGCATCCACTAGTTTCAACATTTTGAACAAGGCATTACATACACAAGCAAGACGTGTTTATTTTTATTTTACTGATGTCATTTCACACTGAACCTGGGATAGACACACAACTCTAAGATTGTGATCATGATCCAACAAAAGCATTAACACAAAAGACTTTCTAAAATGCTCTTTCTATGGAGGTAAAACTCTGTTTTGAGGTTCTGTCTGGTCCACCCATCATTTTCTAACTCACAATGAAAATTAAGTAACTCTTTTGATTGTAAGTATTTCCAAGTAAAATGTAGTTATAGTATTTGAATGGAGTAAAATATCAGATTTTTCTGCCAATAAAGTACTTCAGTTTAGAAGAACTGAAAGCTAAAAACAAGCACAACAGTTTTGACTACAGTGCCTTTGTATAAGCTGTTTGCTATTGTCAAACAACTAACACTGAGAGGAAGTGAAAGGAGTTAATTTAGCTAATAAGTTAAGTTAATAAGTCTGCTCCAGTTCCAATATAAAGATGAGTTATGGGCATTTTGTTTATTCATTTTATGTGATGAAGCTTGTCATTTTGCTAAGGTTCATATACAGTAAATGCTTTTGTGTCCAGTAGAATTACCTGACGACATTAAATGTATGATTAATGTAAACAATCCATGTTTCTGTATAAGATTGGATGACATAATAGCTGCAGGTTTTGTATGATTGACAATATAGTGTTTCGTTTGTCGGCCACAGTCTCTCCCCACAGACTCACACCTTATCTCAGGTTTTGTGTTCAACAATATGTCATCGAGTTTCACCTTTGTTAAATCCTCTATTCTGTCTATTATTATCAGAACCTGTACCGTCCTGTTACTATTCTCTTCCACCCAAGGTGTTCTCTGTGGCTCTTTGGGCCACTCCTTAGCCCCAGTTTCTTCTATTCAATGTGGAATTAAACTGCTTCCTGTGAGCAATTTAGTTCTCAACCTAGATTGATAGTTTTTGTCCGTTTTAATGCTAGACTACTTAGATCAGAGTCAGTTATAAGGACTTTTATTACACCATTACATAAATAGTGAGTTACTAAATGACTGTTCTGGTGTGGTAAACATAATATAGTCTACTATGTAAATGTGTTGTTGTGAAATATTCCCAGTAGATGAAACACTGTCCAAACCCACCCCAGTAACACTTGGAGTTTCTGCCACCTGAGGGTTGGCAGTCTGTCAGCCTAATGGGTGGCCTCATTTCTATCGCAATATTCTTCCCACAGCTCTGTGTGTGCTCTCTCTGCATCTTCCAGTCAAGGAAGTACACCCACCTGAACAAACAGTAGTTGCAAATATACACACGCTTTTTTTGTAGCTGTTTTTGAGTCCAGATGGTTGGATATTTCATGCAATAGGACAGGATGAGAATTGAAAATTAGTGCTGATTCAGTGAAAGGTAAAAGATGTCTGGCCTCCAGTAATTTTTATTTAGATAGAGGTGTTATAGTCTTTACAACTGTCTTGTTTACCTGAACAGAAGAATTTATTGATGTTAAAGTAGATGCAAGTTAACTTTGCTTTCCTTCTGTCAGCAAAGGTGGTTTAAAATGTGCATGTTTTTTACGTTTGAATGCAACACTCTAATCAGATTGAGCTCGGGTTTAATTCTGTTTGGTTTGTGCAGAACTCAATAACACTCT
>JAQQZY010000020.1:33999581-34019558 GCA_030068375.1 Ostorhinchus rueppellii
TACTACCGCTACTACTACTACTACCACTACTATCGCTACTACTACTACTACCACTACTACCGCTACTACTACTACTACTACCACTACTATCGCTACTACTACTACTACTATACTACTACTACCGCTACTACTACTACTACCACTACTATCGCTACTACTACTACTACTACTACTATTACTACTACTATACTACTACTACCGCTACTACTACCACTACTATTGCTACTACTACCACTACTACCGCTACTACTACTACTACTACACTACTACTACCACTACTACTACTACTACTACTACTACCACTACTATCACTACTACTACACTCCTACCGCTACTACTACTACTACTACTACTACCACTACTATCGCTACTACTACTACACTACCACTACTATCACTACTACTACACTACTACTACCGCTACTACTACTACTACTACTACTACCACTACTATCGCTACTGCTACTACTACCATTACTACAACCACTACGATCGCTACTACTACAACTACTAATACCAATGCTGCTATTACTACTAGTACCACTACCACTACTACTACGGCTGCTACTACTACTACTACCCATACTACTACCACTAAACTATTACTACCGCTACTACCACCAATGCGACTACTACTGCCGCTAATACTACTACTACCACTACTATCGCTACTACTACTACTATCGCTACTACTACTACTACTACTACTACTACTACCAGTACTATCGCTACTACTACTACTACTACTACCACTACTACCACTACTATTACCACTACCACTACCACTACCACTACTACTACGGCTGCTACTACTACTACTACCCCTACTACTACCACTGCACTATTACTACCGCTACTACCACCAATGCTACTACTACTACTACTACTACTACTACCACTACAACTACTACTACTACTACCGCTAATACTACCGCTACTACTATTAGTACCACTACTACTGCTTTTATTTAATCACAGGTACTGTTATTTCTGATTGCTCACGCACTATTTTTCAAACTATTGTATATTTTTTGCAAAACTGCGTGCAAATTATAAAACCTCACACTAAACCAACATAACATTTTGTATATCTTGAAAAAGAAAAATATTGTTGTGTTTTCATTACATACAAAGTATTAAATACACACTGATGAATGAAACTCCTATACTTATACTGACAGTATAACACTTTCTCTGTGTTGATAGTACAATAAACAAACACCTGTGCCATTGTAGAAGATATGGATATAGAGTCTGAACATAAAACACTGTCAATACAATTAAGTGGAGAAAATAACATTCACACTTCAAACAAAAGCACAATGTAAGAAAACAAAAACTTTTGTGCTGTTAATGTAAGTTTTACTTGTATGATTAACCCTAAGACTTCATCCACAGCACATGTGGAGAGACTTATATTTACAATTTTGTAAAGCTGCAGTTTGGAATTATTTTCTTCTGTTTGGTTAAAGTATTACTTGAAAAGGCAAGAAAATGTGAAAATGTGAACCAGAACCAGCTGAAACAACAGCCACAAAAAGTAAAAATGTAAAAAAAATATATTAAAAAAGATCTATATAGAAATAACAGCAGCAACAACTAGAAAAGCACTCAGAGAGCACAGATGCAGCCATGGACATTTGTCTTGCATAGATATTCTAATTCTTCTGTGGCTGCATGTATTGTAATTCTTCTGTAGCTCGACCCTTCTCCGGTTTGCAGCAGAGCCAGCAGAGCCGAGTGACTGCAGAAAGTATACCTTTCAAAATAAGAGTTTGGGTAGATGTCATACTGATGCATGTTTGTATTGACCCCGTGTGGCATGCCACAGAATTACAGCGAACATACGCACAAACGCACATATGCACAAATCGAATGATCACATAACCTCCTTGGCGGAGGTAATAACAATAGTACAAAAGTCTATGGAACTATCTATAAACAACAGCAAACAAGTTAAATGACATCTACAAACAATATGCACTGTGGTCTTCAACACATTTGTATCCAAGTTACTAACTTACTAGATGGAACTAACATACAACTTTTTAAAAACTTGCCCAAATATTCTTAATGTTTGTGTTAAAGCTTAAAAGTTTAAAGGAATAAGTGATGGTTCCAATGAAGAAAACTGAGCATCTAGACATTTTCTGCCTTTTTGTCCTCGTCTCTTATGTTTTTTGTGTTGATCCTGGCATCATGTGCATCACAATAACTGTCCGTGTGAAACAATGGAACCAATGTTTAATGGCAATGAAATGAAGGAAGCAAAGCTTTGATTCAAGAGAACTGTAATAAATAATAATAATAATTCAAGACAATTAATCAATAATTTTTTTTAACTCTGCAATTTTTTAAAACATGTAATATTACTTTCTTTTCTGAAAGCATAAAATTGTAAAAGAATCGGCTTATGACAGATTTATGTTTCTGTTGCAATAAATGAATAAATACACACACATTCCCTTTATCATACCAGACATCTGAATTACAAGTTCTAATCATAATGAAAAACTAGTCAATCTTGTACGCAGATCCATCTTTGGTTTATTTTTATTCAGATTGGATGTTAAACAGTGTTCTGGTAGACAAGCAGACGCTGCCTCCCCTCAAGCACACACACAATTACCCATATCAGCATTTCAGATCCTAAGATTGTGGCTGTGTACTCGTATGTGTGTGTTTGGGCAGGAGTTCGGTCTGCAGCAGCTTCAGGAGGGCTCTGCAGAAAGCACCTTCAGATCCTTCCTATGTAACATGCTGCTGCTCTGTTATCACACCTTTATGAGCTTCATATTAGGTGAGAACAAACACACCAACACACCTGCATGTAGATGCAACCATCCACGAAGACAAAGAAGTTATTATTTTTCTATGTTTTTTTTCTTCTAGGAACTGGAGAAGGAGACGTTGATGATGCAGAAAAACTGCTACAGCCTTATCTAAAAAAATATCCTAAGGTTGGCTTCCATTAAACACATTTATCAGTTTGTTTGAAAATTAATGAAACTGACAAAGGTACAAAAAAATGTCAGTGTTTTCACTGCGCATGCATTTTGTAATTACAGAAAAAAAAAGATTTTGTTGCTTGCAGCACACTCACACACTGTTTGTGAGCAAGCTATTCAGCATGCCTTGTGTGATCATTGGCAGAACTCAAAATGGATGGATGTAAATTCTCGGACAACTGGCTCATAATTCCAAATTTAAAGACTGGTTGGCTGGTTGGAATTTTTTTTACCAAGACATCTGGAAATTAGGGTCTGAAAAAAGTATGAAATTTAGAAATTTCAAATGTGTACGAACTCTGACTGTTGCTGTTTATAAGGCTTGAGCTGCTTAACAGTCTGCCATAGACGTATCTATTTTTCTTCTTCATTCATGCATTCATTTAAAACATTCACTGAGACCATCAGGATGGTCTTTTTTTATCTTTGAAACATTGAACCTAAACTTGAACACAAGCTGAAATGTGGACTTGCCTGACCACAGCAGAATGCATAGAGTTCCCCCTTCTTGTGTTGTATAGTTTTCCAGATGCAGCTGCAGACTTTGATAAGTAATAATGATTTTCTGAAGTTCTGAGCCCATGTTCATGATGGTATAGTGGCACTTTATCATGTGATACCAAAGGTCACACACATTCAGCAATGGTTTCCACCACCAGCCTTACACACAGATTTCTCCTCCTGAATTCCTGAATCTTTTATCAATATAATTTGCAGTTTTCAGTGAGGAATCTCTGTTCTGTTGTAAATTGTTGAATCATGACCCATTCTTGTACAGACTAATTTGTTGTAAGATGCTGTTTTCATGCCCCATCATCGTCCTCTCAACTGTCACCAATTTACCTTATAGTTGTGGAATTTGACAGAATATTATGCAAATGTTACAGTCTTACTTTGTCCCTGAGTGTGCTATAGGCACCAAAATCTAACAAAATACAGAGAAGATGGTCTGTAGAAACACTGAAAATGTATTTGTTGTCAATTTGATAAAGGCTGAAGTGAGATTTAGTTTTTATGTCATGTTTGCAACACACTCTTTGTGTTTGTCATAGGGATCCATTTTCTTGTTCTTCGCGGGTCGAATAGAAGAGATTAAAGGCAACCTGGATGCTGTGAGTCAAATCATTGTTATAAAACATCTACTAGTTTGTTTTTCTTGCTCTATGTTTCCTGGAAAAGGCAAATACAAATCACGAACAGAAGAGTCTCAGTCAGTTCAGCTGAAACACTTGCACAAAGATCAGCTGTGATGATGACCTGCATGCTGTTTGGTTTCTTTATTGCAGTTTTAATGCACATTGTTATCTAGACTAGACAAAATCTACAAAATCTGAACTTCCTATTGAACTGCAATTTCTATGCTCTTTTGACATTGGACTTAATATAGAACATATTACAAGAAGTAACACTGACCCACTCAAACATGATAGTTTCTGTACTGAATTCCCCACTGCATATCAACATTTAAATGTCAGTGATCCTTAGTGTCTGTGTATGTTTGTGCCAGGCTATTAAGCGTTTTGAGGAGTGCTGCGAAGCCCAGCAGCAGTGGAAACAGTTCCACCATATGTGCTACTGGGAGCTAATGTGGTGCTTCACATACAAGAGACACTGGAAGATGGCCTACTTCTATGCCGACCTGCTCAGCAAGGAGAACTGCTGGTCCAAGGTGAGCCTCTGCAGTGTTGCAATCCATAAAATAGACAAATACAGGTGTAGGGAGATCAACAGAACTATGAGTATGAGTCCAGCTACAGTTGTGTTCAAAATAATAACAGTCCAACATCACTGAGCAGGTCAGCCACTGTTCTTGCTAGAAATTATACTTCTACATGACAAATAACTTATTGGTAGGTGTAGTAGAGTGATAGAAAACCAACAGATGCAACAGTCATGACATGCATGTTGCTGATTCTGTGTGAAATAAATCATTAACTGAAAGGCCATGTTTGAAATAATAGCAGTGCTGCGTTCATTTGGGGAAGTAATTCACCTGTGAGTGGAAAAATCAGGTGTCAAACAGGAGGCTCTTATTGGAGGACAAAGGCAGCAAATGCTGTACAAGCTGTTCATAGTGCATTTCTCTCTGAAAATTGGAGTAAAATGGGTCTAGGGACCACAAGCAGTTTGTCAGAAGACCCAAAAGACTGTGAGGATAGTGAAGCATGGTGGCGCAAGCATCATGATATGGGGTTGTTCCTCATACCATGGTGTTGAGCCTATTTATCACATAACAAGGGTCATGGATCAGTTTAAATACATAAAAATACTTGAAGTGGTCATGTTGCCCTATGCTGAAGAGGAAACGCCCTTGAAATGGGTGTTTCAACAAGACAATGACCCCAAACACTCCAGTAAGTAAGCAACATCTTGATTTCAGACCAACAAGATTAAGATTACGGAGTGCCCAACCCATTCCCCAAACTTTAAGTCAATAGAAAACATGTGGGGGGACAGCAAAAAATGGTGTTTCTGAAGCAAACCCAAGAAATGCAGAGGAATTGTAGAATGTAGTCTGTGCTGGAGTACCTGTTCACACGTTCGTTGACTCCATGCAACACAGATGTGAAACAATTCTGTGGAGCAATGGTTATACAACTAAATATTGGTACAGTGACTCTCAGGAAAGATAAAGCTTCAAGCATTTTTCAGTTCATACAGTAAATGTTTCCGTTTGTAAATTAAAATGCAGACGCTGTTATTTTTTGAACAGCCTTATGTTCCTTTTTCTTCACTTTCTGTAAAGGCATAATACATTTGAATATTTTTGTTCATGTTTTGATTTGGAATAGACTGTGCAGTTTTCCCAATGCATTTGTGTGCATGGAAATAAAAGCTATGCAAAGGATTTTGAGTTTTGTTCCCTTTTTTTTTTACACATACTGCTTATTCTGAACACAACTGTATGTCCAGTTACACGGTCATAATAACATTTCAAATAAAATATAACATATGTCATCAAAGTGTCAGTATGTGATGGCAATGGTTCACAAGCCAAAATGTATGTTAAGATGGGATAATAATGAGCTGCTTAAAACTAATCGAATGCGCATTAAATAAAAGACCAAAACTGATCTGTTCCTTCATATGGAACTCAGATCTGTTGTTTTCATCAGTGTGAACAGTACAAATAACATGGAACCTAATTTTCTCTTATCTATTCTGGAATGTTTCCATATGTTTTTGTTCATACAGCCAGGCTTAGTCCTTGATTCCAATTCATCGACTTGAGTTTTGCAGCCCTAAACTCCACACAGCTATAATTTTTTCTCTCTCCTTATCTTATTTGAAGAGAAAAGGCAGGATTGCAGCAGTAACCACTTTTTGCCCTCCCTCAGGCTACCTATGCATATATGAAAGCCGCCTACCTCAGCATGCTGACTAAGGATGATTGCCTAACCTTTGGAGAGACTGCGCTCACTCTGTTCAGGTATGAAAAAAGAGCTCAGACATTACTGAAACCACCCACAACAACCCCAGTTAATACAGACCATTCACTATGAGAGTGTTTGACAGTTAGTGGTAGATTTATATGACACTGTGTCTTCTTCCAGGAAGCAAATGTCTTTGGTGGGAGGAAGTTAGTAAAGAGAAAAGATTAGTTTCTATTACAGCACAAATGTTTATTAATGTGTTCATCGATAGTAAATCAAATAAATATCAACAACTTTAAACTTTGATCGGTGCTTTAGGAGTTTTGGATTGGATCTGACATGTGTTATCAGTTGAAATAATATGTTTAAATATTCCTGTGTATTTCATATTTCAGGCAGGTCCCAGGGCTGAAGCAAAAAATAGCCGGTAAATCTTTACCAACAGAAAAATTTGCCATCAGGAAAGCCCGTCGCTACCTCGCAGAAAATCCTATTTGTCTTCCTGCTCCTCCACTGGTCAGTACTGGATGAGTCTGTCCTATATTGTAACATGTAATATGACTGAATGTTTACATGATTATCACTATGAATTTGTGTGTCATTTGTTAATGGTTAAAAACACATCAGGGATTGTTTCACACAGACACTGTCCTCATTGGATAACATGTGAAATCTGCACATTCATATACAGCTGAACCTCAAAGCATAAGGTCCTGAGGTTCAGAAGAATGAGTGCCGAAGGCTTTCGAAGGCAAAGTGATGTTTGCACCCCCTGTTGTGACATTCCAGGCATCACCTACAGGCAGAAATTGGAAGTTAAAAGAGGAAGATGCTCAGCAGCTGCACCTCTGTGATGGAATGTTTCATAGTGAAGGTGTTCAACAGCCTCTGCTACAAGGAAACTAAAACAGCCTGTTCATAGTCGAGGGTTCAGTCTTTGTCTTCCTGTTCGACCATGGGCTCAAACTTAAACACCTTTTAATTTTCTCTTCTTATTTTTGCCTCCTGTTCGTTCACGTCATCCAGGAGTGAAAGGATGGAGAATTGGATTTGTAATATTCATGGTAAAGTTTGCGCTTTTGTTTACCATTCTTGGGCCACCATGTTACTTCAGTAGCGAAGAAGTGACTTCCTCTTTTACTTTTTTCTCTCTGGATGTGAGTGGCATCCAGTGTTAAGACCAATTACTGTCACCTTCACTGTCTGAATGTGGAATATTTGACAAGTTCATATTCCGTTAATTGGTGGGACCTTTCTATGTGGAGTTGTCATGTTCTCCTTATGTCTGCATGGGTTCTTTCCGGGTATTCCAGCTTCCTCCCACCATCCAAAGACATGCAGTGATAGGTTAATTGGTTAAACTAAATTGCCTGTATGTATGAATGAGAGAGTGACTGGTTATTTGTCTCTGTGTCAGTCCTGCAATAAACTAGCGACTTGCCCAGGATGGACCTTACCTTCGCCCATAAGTAGTTGGGATAGGTTCCAGCAACCTCCACAACCCTCGTGTGGATAAAGCGGGTTCAGATGATGAATCAATGAATATTCCATTAACGTAAAAGCCCAAAATAGACAAAACTAAGTGCACTCCAATGAACGTGTTTAATGTGCATTTTGAGGTTTCACGTCTGAAAATATTTATGAAAATAACAAAATATTTCAAAAAAACATAGACTTCTTTAACTTCATTTTGCAAATATGTTTTTCTACTTGTTTGAGGGTTTTTTTGTTGTTGCTTGAATTAGTTTCTGTTGATGTAATTTTCTTACAGTGAAATTATTATAGATTATATTTATTCAGTCATCATTATTATCATTCATTGTTCGATCCAATTTTTGTCTTTTAGGAGATGATGTACATCTGGAACGGTTACACGGTCATCGGTAAACACAAAGACCTAACTGAAGGCATGCTGAAAACACTGGACGACGCGCAGGCTAAACTCGAGAGCAGCCCGAGTATGTGACATCATTCATGTACTGTTAAATATCACAATTTATATTCCTTTGAAAATAACAGATCAAAGTATTTTTTTATTTGTTTATGCTGTTCTGATGATGAAAGTGTTATATAAATTTAGGCCATATGTTTTTGAGTTGACTGTCCTATAGGAAGAATTTCTGCTAATTTAGCACAAATGGTCACTTAGATTGAATGGATTAGAATGAAAGAGTCAAAGGTCATAATGAAAGCACAAAACACATTATAGGCCATGACTCAAGTAGAATAAAATGATGAAGTGACACTTTATTTCCAAACATCAAATGTCAGCTTCTCCAATGACATTATAGTTTTCAACAAAAAGGCTTCTCTGGCTTTTTCCTCTTATGCCCATATTTCTGTTTTGGTTGTTATATGTGACTTGGTGATTTATGTTTATTGTTGTGTTTGGTGTTTGTGTTTTCAGGGACGGAGTTCTCCATAGATGATCAGTGTCTGCTGAGTCTTCTCAAAGGTCTGTGTCTCAAACACCTGGGGCATCAGGAGGAAGCTGAACACTATTTCACACTTGTCCTCTGCAAGTAAGCCACTGCCACTAGCCTCCACACTATGTACCATATATACATACAGATGTCAGTGTGTTCCACTGAGATTAACCGGTACAACCTTGCATTGATATAATTACCGTTTCAATTCATCCAGTCTCAGAACATCAATAAATACATCTAACCAAATGTCTTCCACTATTTCCCCACTCAGCAAGGCCAAATTCTGTGAGCGTTCTGTTCAATAATTGTACATGTTGTTCAAAAAATAAACATGTAGCACAACAGCTGAAGGCAGTCTTTGGTCACACTGATTTCATTTCCACACATTAGTGCTCTTGTTTGCCTCCATCTGCAGTGAAACCCAAATCAAGTATGACCACTACCTGGTTCCTAATGCCCTGCTGGAGCATGGCCTACTGTGTCTGGAACAGGGCAGAAATGATGAGGCCATCAAACTCCTTGAAGCAGCCAAGTAAGTCTTTAACAGAATATGTCAATATCATCTGTACTTATGATGACAAATGTAAAGTACTAGTGTGGCTGATGTAGGCAGATTCTGCCACCTACTGTGTTCATATTGTTCATATCTACTTCATCAAAAACTTCAGAAGGGTCTAAATCAGTGTTTTTCAACTTTGAGGTCGGGACCCCATTTGGGGTCACCACAAGGGCCCACTATGTGGGTGACCCCATTCAAATGGAGTCACCTGAAATTTCTAGGAATTACAAAAAAAAATGTAATTACTGATAAAAAATATATGGTGAGCTGAGAATTGTGGTCAGTTTCAGATGCTAGTTGCAGTTATTGTTTGTTCAGTACTAATTGTCAGCCTTGTAAATCCAAGCTGGACTGACTGTACACATCCTGACCAATGAAAGTACAATTCTCACTTTGTGCAGTAATCTGAACCTGGCTTTTCTGCTTCTGTCCATAATAATATATATTATATAGCCTAAATGTCATCTAAAATTAATGTTTATTTGCAACATAGTATAGCAAACTATTACATGATCAAAAACAAATTAATTTTAGCAACAAAAAAAATGTCTCCATTTTGAATGTCTGGGGTCACCAGAAATTTGTGATGTTAAAATGGAGTCACGAGCCAAAAAAAGTTGGGAACCAATGATCAAAACACAAGATCTAAATAAGGACTTCAGCATTTTTGTGACCACCATAGTGGAAAATACTCAGTTTACCACTTCATTGAGTATTATACACTAGGGCTGTAGTGGCTAGTCAACTAGTGGACAAATACAGCTCTGGAAAAAATTAAGAGACCACTGCAATTTCCTCTGAAATCAGCATGTGTGCAGTTATTACAGCCATTCCATTCCTGTGTCTGTTGAATTCCAACACAAGCACACCTTATTCTACTTAATAAACACCTGATTCATGTCTTATTTAATAAGGAGAAGTGTAAACACCACTACTGTGGCCATCACAATCTTCTTGCAATAGGCAAAAACAGTACTATTAGTGCTGCAAAAGTAATTGGAATCAAAAATAACTATTGAAAACTACTGGATCTGCTCTGACAATGTTCCCAAACTCTAAGGACTGGTTTTTCTATCAGGACAATGCTCCTGGCCTCAGCTAGGTCAATAAAAGTATGGATGACGGACCACCAGATGAAGACCCTGTCATGGCCAGCCCAATCTCCAAACCTGAACACACTTTGAAAACTTCTGGAACATACACAATAGGAAGATGGATGGTCACAAGTCATTGAACATTGCTGAGTTTCTTGAATTTCTATGCCAGGAGCTGGATAAAGTCATCCAACAGCAATGGTAGAGAGCTAAGACACTTGAAAGCTGTTATTGAAAATCCGAGTTATTCCACCAAATATTGAATTCTGAACTTTCCCCAAGTCACAACATTAGTATTGTGTTGTTTAGAAATTAATATGAACTTGTTTCTTTGCATTATTTGAGGTCTGAAAACATCTGCATCTTTTTGTTTATTTTGACCATGTGTCATGTTCGGCAAATACATGCTCTTAATAATTAATAACAATAATTTTTATTTGGAACTTGGGAGAAATGTTGTTGGTAGTTTAGAGAATAAAAAAAGTGTTTATTTTACTCAAACATGTATCAACACTATTAATGGTAAAATCTGAGAAAGTGATCATTTTGCAGTGGTCTCTAATTTTTTTTCCCAGAGTTGTAGTCAATTAGTCAACAACTTATTTAGTAGTCGACAGGTTGTTTTAGATGTCGTGCACTTTTTTTTTTTTAAGGAAAAATATTTATTTTATTCCTGATATCAACTCTCGAGTATTTTGTTGTTTGTTCAAAAACCTTTATGACATACTGTAATTGTTATACACAAAATGCACTTTTGTCTGAGGTCTTGCTACAATATTTGTTGAATATTGACTTGAATATTTGTTTGACAAACTTTGCTATCCATTCTAATTGTTGTGCACCAAATGTTCTAATTAAAGGAAAGAAAATCTATTTAATCCCAGTAATAAATATTAAAAAAAAGTCATTACAGTAGTCGATAACTTGTTGCAGCTCTATTATAAACTAAAGCTTCGTTTGTGAATGTCTCTGCTCTGTCTCTTTCAGACAAAATTACAAAAACTACTCCATGGAGTCTCGGACACACTTCCGTATTCAAGCTGCTTTGCACAAGGCTAAGGGCAATGGGGAGAATGGGATCCACACACCCACGAGCCCATAACAGACACAGGAGGGCACACTAGAGCAACACACAGTGTCCTGATCCACCCCAGTCCAGCTCAACCGGCCCGGCTCAGCGCTGCCTGGCCTAGCTCAGCTTGGCCTGGCCTGGCTCAGCTCTGCCTAGCCCAGCTCAGCTTGGCCTGGCCTGGCTTAGCTTGGCCTGGCTCAGCTCAGCTAAGCTTAGCTCAGCTCAGCTTAGCTTAGCTCAGCTCAGCTTAGTTTAGCTCAGCTCAGCTCACTACAGCCAGAGTGGCCAGCATTTGGGGCATCTATATATTTCATTGGGTGGTCAGTGGAAGAGAGATGCTCATTTGTGCCACATTTTCTGGGCAAATACAGCTCCATTTAGCCCTGATGGATTTACACAGGATATTACACCTTACATCTTCTACAGATAAATTATGATGAACTTCACTTCCTCATGTGTTTTGACATAGAGGCAAGGTAAATATTGTGCCTATATTTTGGAGCAGGTTAGTTTGGCTACTGCCGTGGCTGCCTATGAAACATGCACAAGGGTACAAAATGAGGTCTGATTTATTCAAAGATTGTCACCAAAAATGTACTCTGTGTAGGGTAGTGGACATGGACCTGATGATGCCAATGTACAAAACAGTCCCTATAAATTACTGACATAAACTTCACCCGGCCAGCAAACACATCTACCTAGTTCCTTTAAAACACATTTTTTCTTCAAATTAAGATTATGACATGATGACTTGAGCCGACGGAAGACAACAATCCGTCATGTGTTGACATAGTTTACATACAAGACACCAGGTATGTGATTCTTCATGTAACTTACCATGTTTTTACACTACATAACCTATTGTTCATAGTGTTTATCAGGTTGCTTTTTTTTTTATTATAATTTTCGTCATTTCTTTGAAGCAACATGTAAAGGACTCTATAATGAAACTATATAGACTGCTTTTCTTACAACCGCCTTCTGAAGAAATGATCATACCTGTGCAGTCCTGTTGTACTTCACACTGTTTAACAGAGCTTTGTATATGAGCCTTCCACCCAAACTCTTCAGTCACAATTGACTTAACAATGAGAGTTGTTCTTTACATAAATACTGTATACTGTAAATGGCACCTTTTACACAAATTGTCCTGTTTTAAGAGGACAGATGAATGTGTCTTTCAGAAAGGCAGACTCCCTCCTTTTCTCCTCCTGGTGTGTGTGGGATAGGCTCCAACAGTACTTGAGGTTGAACAAGCAGGCCATTGATGGCGTGCAGCGCAAGACTGCCTGCTGCATCTTTAGTGAATGAAGAAGCTTCGAAAGACAACCACCAGAGTCTCCCCTGCTTTGTGATCCTCTGCTGCTGCTCTGTAGTTGCCATGCTTGACTAGAACCACCTATAAAAGAACTTCAGTGTCATAACAACAATCCTTTTGGTTAAGTAACATTTATCTATAAAAATGACCAAGTACTTGTAATCAATGAAATGTTAAGACTAAAAGGGGTCAGCTCTACTTGTGTTGGTGGTTAGGTTATGTGAAGTGTCCCAGCAAGAGTGTCCAAAGCTGAGAAACTCACATGGTGTCTCAAGTGCTGGAATTAGAGCACTGCTGATTTATTTATGATTAGACTAAGGATCGTGAACCAAGAAGATGACTAGTCAGTTTAAAGTATTTTTTTGTTTTTTTCCCCCCCATAATGGTGTAATAAATATATTCCTGATATTGTTCTAACAGCAGTCACTCACTGAAATATTTTTTTTAAATTTGATTTTGTTTCCTGGTATGTAATTAAAAAACCTTTTTCTTTTAATTTTATCTTTGCTTATACTGATGTTCTCTAGCTTCACCAAATGTGGCATTGTGTGATTACAATCAACAGATTTTCCTGGGGGACAGCTACCACTGAGCAGAATGACATTCCTGTATATATTGAATGTTTCTATTATAATTTAAGATGAAGAGAAGTAACTTAAAAAAAATCTCATTTTGTGTTGTCTTTTTGTCAATGCACCACAAAACACATACACACGCACGCACGCACACACACACACACACACACACACACACACACACGCACACACACACACACACACACACACACACACACACACACACACAACTGTTTACAGTACAAAGTGTCATTATTTCCAGAACAAAGAGGGCTGTGGTTGCAGATGTTTGCACTGGTTGTTCTCGTATGTGTGATCTAACCCACAAGGCACATTTAAAGATGTCTCATCCTGATAATATGCAAAACAATGGCAGCCAGGGAAAAGAAGACAAGAGATACTAGGATGGCACACATCAAAATTAACTGAAAAAATTACAACTCAGCCAGTTAGGTATTTGATAAAATGTGGGTCGTTATGTGTTTTTTTATGCTGGAAGTGGTAAAAGCAAAAGTGCCCCGCAACTGCAATTACAAAGACTTATTTTATCGATTTAGCCCTGTGTTTATGTTTTTAGCGAAGAGCAATGTGATCGTTAATATGATTGGCTTCTGGGTGGGGGGTGGAGCTTCGTGTTGCTACATCACCATCTTTGTCGTTGTTCAGCAGCTGCAAACTGGAAAGTCCCTGACAGAGAGGGAGGTTTCAGAGAGAGGAAAACTGCGTCTATCTTTGTCATAATAAATTAGGGATATTACTGTGTTCCTCACCTCACCACCGTCGTGTGTATGAAATTACACGAGGTGCTTTGAGTCGAGGTTTTTTGCGCTAACCGAGTAGATGATCCCCGGTGAATGCTAGCGGTGTTAGCGGCTAGTTCTTTGTGTGGCTAAAGCAGTTAGCACAGGGATGTGTTGTTGTTGTTGAACGGAGCAGCTCTCCCGTCGTCTGGGAGAAGAGAGGACAGGTAACCGTAATCTGCCTGTGGAAAAAGAAACGCTTGTCAGAGACGTTCATCCAGTGACATCAGGAGAAGTGACCCGTGGAATCCTCCGTCAATAAAACGACACCGAAAGAGGGAGACGGCAGAGTTTGACCGACGAGGGAGGAGATGGGAAACTGTCTGAAATCTCCGACCTCCGATGATATTTCTCTGCTACACGAGTCTCAGTCGGACCGGGCCAGCTACGGAGACGGAGCTGACCCCGACCAGGAGCCGCCGCCCCCATACCAGGTAAGTTTGTCCCGGCTGTTTTAGACTTGGAGCCGTTAGGTCACGTGTAATAGAAGTGTAATAGAAATATGTCAAACAAATGAAGTTATGGGATGTGTGGCAGGTCTGGCCTTGTTTTTTAGCTGTATGCTGGTCAAAGCTCTCTTTTAAAAAGCTTCTAATAATCAGATCATAAACCATATGTGTGTCTTGATCAGCTGTTTTCAGACCCCCCCCCCCCCCCGACCCGTCTCTGCTTGGCTTTGACACTAATCCGCTTTGTTCTATCCAAAGGTCCGTCTCTGTCTGTTTCCCTGAAGTCATATTGTGATTCATTCCTCACTGATAACAGCCAACAGCACTTAACCCTGCAGTTTTGGCTCCTACTCACCATTAACTGAACAAACACAGGCATCTATTGTGTCCAGTGGATCAAGACCCAACGAGGGTGTTTTGAAAGAGGGACAGTCTCATAACTTTCTCAGCTGCCTCTTTCATTGCCCCTCCACCCTCCAGGCCCATAACTTTGTCAAGTGTCCTTATTTCCTGAATTAGCCTCACACTGGGCCAAAATGTATCTGTGAATATGATGCATGGTTAGCTTGCTCTGCTGTGTTTTTTGTGTTGGCATGTGTTATGTAAGGCCTTGGCAACCTGTTATTAGGTTAAGTCTTATCTGTAGATTTAAGATAAATAAACCTGTGTACAATGTCCTGTTGCTACATGAGGTTTTTGCTGTAGAAATTACAAGTTGATGGGTACTGAATGAATTTTGCAATGTGAAATGGCTAATAAAAGAGCTTGAATTGGGAAAAGGCCAACAACCAATAGAAATAAACCATCAAAAATGGTGAACAGAGCCTCTAGTCTTGAAAGTTTAACATTTTTATCTTGTGCCAGTGACGTGAGATACTCTTGATTGTGTCAGCAGGGTTTTATATGTGACACCTGATGTACTCCGAGGCACAGACGCTTAGAATAACGGCCTTTGCTTCTCCACAGCAACATGAGACGATGTCAGGTCATCATTTATATTTATATTTAGTATTTTGTTTATGACCAAGAGGAAAGAGACATGGAGCAATAATATGTTTTCAAAATCTGGTATTTATTCTCGTGATTTTAGCCCAAGTAACTATTAAAACCTTGTTGGTGTGAGATGTTGGTACAGAGTTGATTATAACATATGTGTTAGATTATCATGTGTAAACAAGATAAAATCTGTAATTTTTTTTCAGACTTCGTTTCTGTATTCTGAAAATAAATTCATAAATAAATCTTTATCACTAATTGATGTATTCAATTTGGCCTAATCCAAAAATCTGGAAGTGTACTAACCATTAACCATTGAACTAGCCATAAAAGAAGAGGAGGAGGAAGTTGAGTTTTAACTGAGCCTAATATTTGTATCCATTCCGCAATATGAGCCAAAACCTCCAAACTCCATCCTGTCAGAGGCAGTCACCCTAAGAACTATAAAGACATTAAATATTACTACCTTTAAACAAGTTGTATGTAATTTAAACATATTTCAGTGGAAGTTGGCAGAGTGTCAGTTCTTAGTAACATTGTCTTAGTCATTTATTTGTCAAAAGTGCTTCAATCCAACATTTATTGTCAATCTGTCTCTGGGTGGTTTAGAGTCATGTCTGGTTCTCTGCAGGATGTCATTTCTATGGAAGAGCTGTGACTAAGCATTGTTTTTGTAGTGTCCTGTTTGCTCATATTGACTGAGTTTCACAAGAGGGATAATGAACAGGTTAAAACCTTCTTATAATGGCCTCTTTCAGACCTGCCACCCCCCATGCCCCCACATTGACCACAGTAATCATCTGAACACAGCACAGGCTGATCATAGTCAGTGTTAACGTTCTTTCAGTGTTCTTTGTGTACTTGAAGAGTAAACATATACTGAAGTTTGCCACCGAGTAAGTGTCACAGTGATAGAGGCTGATGTTTACTGGTCATGATGGAAAAACATGATGCTGCATATCTCAACAGTGAGCTCCTCAACAGACTAACCCATTGTGTTCTTACTATAAGCTGAAGCTTATATGTTGAGAAAGAAACATGGGATTGCTGTAATAGCCAGGATGAAAAGGAACACAGGGAGAGAGATGGTACAAAACAGGATGGAAATAACAAGAAGGGACTGAGCTGGGGGTGTTAGAATGAATTAAGTTACAGAAATGATGAACCTGCTTTAATAAAAATTCTCTTTTTCTTATTATATTTGAAAACAACTCCAAAATCAAAGTGACAGTGTAATTTCCTCAATTTTATTTAATTGATATAAGTTTCGTCTTTTGCGCTACCATCCTCCAGATTCTCCTGTGTGTTTTAAGTCTTCTTCAAACTTCTGAGTGAGACGAAATGCACCATAACTGGCTGAATGTGATGTAACCACCAGGTAAAAAAAAAGCTTTGCATAATGTTGAAAGACTGAAACCAAGAGACACGTTTTGTTTTTTTGTTTTTTTTAATATTATACATATTAAAGACAAATAAAAATCTTACTGTGGTATGACTGGAACACCTGTGTGTCATGCCACTCCTCAGACTCTGGCCCTGAGGCTTCCAAATGTCTGCTGTTTCTTCACTTTGTCATGTTGACACCCATCAGGAGGTACATCCCAGGAATTTATAGCCAGCGGTGAATCACAGGAGGCTGAATTCCTGCATCTGGAGCTGAGTTGATCCACCACTCCACAAAGGGCTCATGTGGTCCTGTTGAATTATTTCCTGATTGAAACGAGACAATGGACACATGAACTTAGACAGACTTAACATTTGACCATACTCCAAATAGGACAGTCATTTAATTTGGTTCTTTATCATTTCCTCATGCCAATTTTAAAATGACTAACTCATTTGAACATTTCAAGAATAACCACTGAGAACATGTGGTGGGAGCCATGAGTGGCGTCTCATGTCTTTAACAACTTAAAGGTTGGACAATTCCAAGATTCATCAGGATCATCAGGCTTGTGACAGAATGGTTCAGGGAGAATGTGGCATTGTTTTCACACATGGAATAGCCTCCGTAAAGTCCAGACTCTAATTTAGGGTGGGATGAAGACTAGATGCAACGATCTGATTCTCCATCATCAAAAAGCAAATATGAATGCAGCTATGGATGGAAAAAATACTATGAACATTATTGTCACGCTACATTATGTGCACATCCACATTATGTGGCAAAAAAAGATATCACAGTAAATGTTTGAAACCAGCTCAAAATAATGAATCGGTGCAAGAAAATGCTGAGATTATGACTGTGGGGTATGAAGAGCAGGGTTTGAAGTTAACGGTGTCCGGATGGCCACAGGTCACATAATTTTGGCCAGGAACTACTCAAAAATCACTTTGGGACATTTTTGGGACAATAGAAAAAACTGTAATGTCAGCCCTGCTGACCCGGCCCCTCCATGTGTTTAACATTTGCCAGGCACATGAGCTAGCTTTCGGCAGGCAAATCACGCCCCCACCTGTTATTTGTACTTTGCAATTACAGCGCGTGTGTAAGTCACCGCCCACCCCTTGTGAATCGCCTCCCACCGCCTTTAATCTATACTCTGCGCATGTGAATCAGTTTTGTGTCAGTTCACGCCGACATTCTATCCCTCTAAACAATGTCCAACCAATCACGGAGCTTCCATCCAATCACGGCATCCACCATATATGGCAGAATGCGTATGTTTAAGGTTTGGATATCATTGGAATACTTTCGGTAAAAGTCCGTCGCATTAATCATTGCCAAGTACACTTTCCAGACGTTCGTTGGAAAGATTAGTGAGCTCGGTGATTTTCAGGAGGGTAGCTGGCAATACCAAATATGATTCAATCCTGTGTTACCACAGTGGTAACACAGGATTGAACCATGACAGTATGTGTATGTGAGTGTGTAGATAAGCAGGCACATATAAATAAACAGTTTGTCACTGACTACAACTAACCTCTAACTGCATACTTCTCCCATTTATAAACCATAGTGTGCTTAAATAGCAGAATAAATACCATCACAAAGCTTTTCAATATTTAGTACATGGTATGGACTCCCCAAACTTAGACCTTTTACTGTCATATAAACTTGGACAAAATCTTTAATTGTCATCAAATGATCAGTATCTTTAAGTTGTTGGTTAACAAGTTAACTGTGGTATCATAACAATTTGTCAGATCCTTGTATGTAAAGCCATTGAAAACAACACTAGGCCTGTCGCGATAATCAATAAATCAATTAATTGCACAATAATTAAAAATGAGCTTGATAAGTTTGCCAGGCTTGATAATTTTTTATTTACCAAAGACATTGGATAATGAGTTAACTTCACTGTATCTGTCGCAACTGAGTCCTAAGGAACCGACCGTTAGCGTAATGAACAGTGAACCCTGCTGTCGGTCACTCTGTATGTGGGGGGTGAGACACCTAGTGCACCAGGAGTGCATCGTAGAGGGTCCATGAAGAGTAGAGGCAAATGACGGCGGTGAACCACCGTACTTAAATGAGCCAGTATGTCGCATTTGTTTGAAAAGAGTTCATGCTAAACGCGGCAACACATGCACTTTCACCTCAAACACAACCACCCATTACAGTTTTCCCAGCAGAAAAAAAAAATGTCAACCAAAGAGGCAGAGGGGCCGTCAACGTGGTCCTGACAGTCCACCATCACTGGGATGTTTATGAAGCAAACCAAATATAAACGTGACCGTGTCAAATGGAGCGAACTCACAGAGAGTGGAGTTCACTACAGTACCAAAGAGATGCAGCCCTTTAACACTGTCAAAAAAGCCGGCATTCAGAAAAATGTTACAAGCATTTGACCAGTAGTACAAATTACCAGGGAAAACATTCCATAATTTAATATTTGATATTGGATATATGATATTTACTTATTTTTAATTTTTTTATTATATAATTCCGGTTTTAAATATTCTTAAGAAATAAAACTTTATCTTTAAAAGGGTGTACTTGCATTATTATACCATTATTATAATATTAGTTGAAAAATGGTATCAAAATAGCAATATTATCGTTTATTGCAATAATTTCCGGGACAATTTATCGTCCAGCAAAATTTGTTGTCGTGACAGGCCTAGAAAACACTTTGACATTATCCTTTCATTAACAGCATTTAACTTTCCCACCCTGACTGTAACGTCAGAGGAAAATCACCACAATATGATTACAATCTTTGGACTTTTAACAGGGAATCATTTTCCAATATGCCAACAGCAGTTATGCAGGAATGAGCCCAGAGATTAAAGGTGGGGTGGGAGATCTTTTTTGGCACATATTTTACCATTTGGCTTAAAAATCTCCCCACAGTCGCGTT
>JAQQZY010000020.1:34072715-34083424 GCA_030068375.1 Ostorhinchus rueppellii
CATGAGATAACTTTGTTATGATTTGGCGCTATATAAATAAACTTTGATTTGATTTGATTTGATTTGATTTGATTTATTTACAATAAATTTGACAATAAAGCTTATTCTATTCTATTCTCTTCTATTCTATTCTATTCTCTTCTATTCTATTCTATTCTCTTCTCTTCTCTTCTATTCTATTCTATTCTATTCTATTCTATTCTATTCTATTCTATTCTATTCTATTCTAAATGTTTATTCCATATATCTATTCTATTATTAAAGGCCACATACAGTCTATAAACGCAGCCAGAGGAGGGTTATTAGAAGTTAAGCACACGACAGAATCCAGGTTTTACAGCATCTGCGGCCACTTTACGTTAGCCGTAAAGCAATGGGTTGCTGACAATAATGATAGGCGATAACTGAGCACTCTAACGTTACTTTACAAAATTTTCAATATTTGAAGCTGTTAAATCCTGACAAAGTTTGACATTTTCAATTTTTCAGCCTCTTTCTTGTCGCCACGTCTGAGAAAAGTGTTTTATGATCGTTAAGTGTCCCTCTGTGAGGCGAGAAAGCGACGAGAACCACTGGAAGAAGAATTGTATTTAGCCAGTCATTGCCATGGCCTCCGACAGCGGCGATAGCAACATGGACAGAGAAATGATTCTGGCTGACTTTCAGGTGTGTGTCTTTCCATGTACCAGACATTGTGTAGTTGGAAGTGTAACCTGTCTGCCGTTTTAATCGTCGTGAAGTGCTGTTGAAGGGAGAACACGGATACTAACAGGCTTCGTAAACAGCCAACATGAGCGGTGTCTGTAGCTAGCACATTGAGCTAACAAACAACCTGCTAACTGAATTAAAATGTACTTAGCAGCTCTCTGTCTTATAACTACACAATGGCTCCCCAAAGTTACTGTTCTTAACAGTGGAATAAATGTTATTTACAATCTTGATAGATGATTATTTTTACAGGCAAAGGTAGACCTGCAGCGGTCACAGTACTTGTCAACTTGTTTACATGGATGTAGTTGGTAGATACCTCAGGACTTGTCATCCTTTATATAATAACAGACGTAAAACCCGAATAGTAGAGAAGACAAGTGTTTGTTGAGGAGACGTAAGACGTTTGAAATAGAGCAAACCTAACATCAGTCCTCTACGATTATTTGTTTAGGTCCTTTATCGTATTAAGTACGATAGAACACAGATGGCCATGTGTTTGTGTTATGTTACATGTAGTTACACTTTTAAACATACGGCTTAGCTGTTTAAACTATATAAATATAGCTAAAATTTTATGCAACAATATTATTTATTGTGCAGCTCCATTATATAATTTCACTGTTGGTCTTATGCTGTGTTGTCTTCTCCATCCTCTCCTTTCCAATTTGATTTTATTAATATACTTATCCAATGCAGGTGGAAACATTCAGTCATTTTTTGATCATTCGTTTTGGTTGTGGAAAGTCAGTGTATGATTTCAGGCCATTTAAAACCTCTGGAGCTTTAATTCCTAACATCTTAAAGTTTGTTCATGGCATTTTTTTTTTTAGGGAGGATGCTCATCGCAGATTAGTGTCCTACATAAAGGGAACCCTTGAAATGTCCTCTTTACTGTGGCAGTTTGTGTGGTCACGCACTTTAGACAGACCTGTTTCTTTAAATACATGTTGAATATTCGATTACTTTTTTTTTTTCTTTTTTTTTAACTTTATTGTATTATTACTTCAAAATGCTTTCATTGCCTCCTTACTAATTTATTTATTTGTTGTGTCCGTTTACTGAGAAAGTGGTCAGTTTTGCTTTTTCAAAATAATTTTTGTGATGTGTTTTTCCTTAATTTTCCAGGACAACTGTTGTTTTCAAAACATGCGGAAAGCCTCTTGTTTTAAAGAGTGATAAACATACACAGCATCAGACATCTTTTCACCTAGTTTTAAGGAAACTTTTTTCATATATGTGATGCAAAGGTGCACTTGGGTCAGACCTTCACTTTAGAATATTAAAAATATGTTCTAGTTCTGTGTTGGTAATAAGTTTTACATTAAAACTTTAATGTACTGCTCTGCATTTAGTATGCACTATGTGTTCTTATTTATCCAGGAAATTACTCAGTTTTCCGTCTAACAGTTTAAAGTGAAGGCTGTTGTATAAAAGAACTTTATTCTCTTGGTTTTGGGTCTTATGAAACGTTCCAGCACTTCCACCAGTAATATTTTTGGTGTTGGTCTCAGTCGTTATAGATGTTATTCTTTTACAATAAAAGTATATTTATACAGTACTGTATGAAAATATTATTGTTAATTTTTGTTGTTTTAGCAAAATTATGAAAACTGTACATATATAGACATTCTCTTTCTCCAGATACAAGGAGAATATACATGAAAACAGTTTATAGAGAGCAAAGTGGCAAGTATTTGTACTTAACATGTCTTAAACTCTTTGGCGCAGAAAATATGAGATTTACTGCACTAATCTTCTAGTTTATTGCACCAGGTTTCTTTCAGTGCATGTCAGACATTTTATGTATTTCATTTACTTTTTGTCATGGGATTGAAGGTCACAGTAAACACTGACCTTTGCTCGTTGGAGTCATTTGTTTATTTGATTTGTGTACACACAGATCAATGTGTCTGTGTGTTTACTGTGCATATATTTCCAGTGTTTTTTTGTTGTATTTCAAGAAATGGACTGTGAAATGAATGTATGCTGTTATCCACTGTTTAACAACAGAGCTGCAGGTGCACAACATCTTTGGACAGTATTGTACAAACAGCCACAGCACCAGTTGAAATACAGCACACATGTATTTCAACTGTTTCTCTTATCACATTTGTGTTTTTTCATTCACAGGCTTGTACTGGAATTGACAACATTGCAGAGGCAATCACTCTGTTAGAGCTTAATAACTGGGACTTAGTGGTAAGTTAATTATCTGGAAGCTTTGGGCTTTGCGCTTTGACACACAGGCTTAGTTATCTAACGTACAACTTTAAGAGGTCAGTCAACATCCTGTAATGCACACAGTGATTCCACTGTAATGCTCAGAATATTTTCACATTTGTTCTATTACCCCAACTGACTTTATCTTTTTAGTAAAATCTTCCTTAGTGCTGTGACAAAATCTGTCTTGACAGGTTTGTATTACCTCACCATGAGTCTGAAAAATGAGGAGACCTTTGCTGTGAGTTGCATGTTGAAAAGGGTCACTCTATATTTACACTGATGCTGGCAGGAGTTCAGTTTAGCAGCAGCAGTCTGATGGCACCACACACACTGGACTCACTGCACCTGGAAATGTGATGAGTCGCAGTTCTTCTGTAGTAGCTAGTAATTTCTGTGAACACTGACAAAAAATGCCTCTGTATGTGTTTAGGTAGTACAATGATTAAAAACACATTGAAGATGTAGCCCACCCAAAACCATCATGTGCAGTATCTTGCCAAGGAAGTTGTTTAGCAGAACAGGATGACATTCAACCCACTCAGATCCCAATGCATCATGTAACCAATTTATTTAGTGGATATTTATCTGATAGGAACAATAATTCTCCCCTTGAATGTAATTTTTTATTTCATTGATTCATTAATTCATTCATATTTTATTTATTTTCATATGCAAAACAAAAGTATGCACAAAGAACTTCTCAAAACCCCTCTTTTTCTCATCTGAGGTTGTCAGTTGCGTCTTCTACTACAGTATGGTTAAACAGTTTTTCCATCTTAACCCATCTATGCATTAGTATGCATTGTGCAAAAGTTTTTGAATTGTGTGCCCAAGTACTTTAAAGTGCTCTGTACTTATCACCGTTAGCCATTTCACCAAACCCATCTCTTTTACATCTATAACACAATACAACATGTTCCACAAATAGTGTGTTCATTTAGATGGAAACCACAATCACTATATTTTGTCAGAGATGTATTATCAGTTTGTGTGGTTAGGATGTTTTACAAACTGTTGATATTGATAGAAGTGGCTATGATAGCGGTTGGCAGCTAATATTATGCTTCTGAACTAAAATGACTGACTTAACAGGAAAATACACCTCATAAAATAAGAATCAGAACTACAATCTCTGTCTTTTACTGTCCTTGATCTTACATGATGCAGATGTAGGTATTTATTACTCTGACCTAGATGTTTAGTTCAGTAGGTATCCAGTTTCTAACAGTCACACATTTCTGACAGTGCCAGATTTTCTTATTGGCCTTTAAAATCCACGGTTGGTCAGCCTCAATTTTACTTACTTTTCAGCTTAACCAGTTTTACTGCACAACAGTGTAGTGTGACTTTAACATATCTGTATTCAAACAGATATTCATGTGTAATTATAGAGAAGTGCAGTTCTTATTTGTAACATTGACTGTTGCTTTTTTTCAAAATTGTGGTAGTGTGATGGTGAGACAAACTGAAGCAACTACATGGAGTTCAACCAAAAATGCAATTTATCATCCAATAATGTCACTTGACTATGACATGTCCAATTGTCATATTTATTTATTATGAAATTAAGTAGTGGAGCAGAGTGATAACACAGAAAAGACAGAGACAGAAGATGGAGCACAGGAGTTGAGAAAATTGAAACAAAAACAATAAAAAAATAAAAAAATAAATGCAAAAAAGGCCAAACACAGTTGAATTGAAAGAAGCACTCCCTTGTGACCAAACAATGAGCTTCGTTCAGTGCCGCTGTGGTGGCGAGAACACACATTGTGATGCAGAGCCAACAGTGAATGTGTTGCCTCCTGATTTACTGACCTCACAGACTGGTGTTCTGCTCAAGGATGACAGTAAATAATCATCTCTTTGTCTAATCTCTTGTGCATTAGAAGGTTTTCAGTGACCTTGAGAAGATTTAGGTTGCCATATTATCAATGTAACATATGAATTCAATGAACTTTTCTTGAATCATACAAATTGTCTTTTTAAAAAAAAATTTATGCTTTGAATTGCAACAGTTTCGTCACTGTTTTTTTTTTTTTTTTTAAGATTTACTATAAAAGCAATTGGGGATGATCATTGTCAGTAATTTCTTAATATATTTCAGTAAATTTTGTTATTTATTTATCGGAGTTATATTTTGCTTTTTTGAATGGAATTATGCATTTTGAAACATTTCCCTGTGGTTTACAAAAATTGCAAATGCTATGCATGGGTTGGAATTCTTCATTTATTAAATGCCACAGGCCCATCTTCAACCCTATTTCTGAGTAATGACAGGAAAAAGGTCGTTTTGAGTGCTGGCCCTTTAAATGCGAATGAGCCACTTCACACCACACCCCCTCCAGGTTGTTGACTGTGTGCTCTGTCTTGTTCAGGCACTTTTGTTCATTAACACACCAAACAACTGAATATTTTAGGTTATCCACTCCAAGTTTGGATATATTTTCAGTATTACTACAACCGCTGCTGCTGATAAACAGTTACAGTGTACTCAGAGAAATGTTTGTCAAAAGCCTTGACCTTACGTGTGCAAATGTCATGACATAACAAGTTATAGATATAACAAATTAAGAAGGAATTAAAACAGTCTGGCATTGTAATGTGGTTCAACAAAACTCAAAATAAAGACAGCAGAATTTTAAGGACAGCCTCATATACTTTTTGAATTTTCACTTGGCAAAGCAAATGTGTTCAGTTCAAAAAGGCAGCGAGACCACCATTCTGTAGTGACGATGCTGGAGAAGACACGTTTAAAACAAAAAAAAAAAGAAGGAATTAAAACGGGTTGTAGAAATCCACTTGATTTTTTGCCAAAATAAAGATAGCGTTGCAGTACTTGGAGGGTTCAAATTCTAACTTTTTGAATTGTTAGGGTCCGTAAATACACAAATAAAGGTACCAAAGATAATAAAAGTGGGTTTAGCAAAATATGACCCCTTTATGCTTATTATGTTCAATCTTTCCCCTTACTTTTTTATTTAAAAAGTCCAAATATCAGACAGAAATGCAGTTGTTACTTGGGGCATTTGTGTGCTCAGTGGCTCTTCATTATTCCTTATTCTTTATGTGTATAAATAAACTATGGGTAGGCTTATGCTGTACTAGTAGCATGAAATGAACCGAAAACACCACTAATTGCTGTAAACATCTCTAAATATGATCATGCACGCAACATAAGCACCTTTATTGTGGAATAATGAGTGTTCAGGAAAAAACCAGGCAGTTGTGTGCGCACACAAAAGCCCAGGACAAAGCTGATGGTGGTTGTGTATTGTCATTTCAGCTCCCTTTGTGTTGTTCTCAAAAGGGAGATTTAGTCTAAAACTTTTACCTAATAATAAATGTAAAAACGTTGAAAAAATGCCATAAGTAAAAAGCTAAACAAAAATGTTTGCTGCTGTTCACGTAATTTCCTTTTATTTTATTATAGGCAGCCATCAATGGAGTCATACCACAGGAGAACGGCATCTTGCAGAGGTAATGATTGTTTCCACACATTTCATTTACTGTAAGTCAGAAAGTTGAGTTAATCTTAGATCACTGTAGGAGAACCACTGAAGGTCATTCACTGTTTCACTGCACTATTGATATTTTTAAAAATGCTATTTAATGTTATCTTCTGCAGATCAGTGTGATAAACACCGGCATGCTACAGTGTTGTTACTGTCACAGTAGAAGGATCCTGTTAGAAACAATCTGAATGAACAGTTTTAAGTGTTTTTAAACCACTGATTTAAGATTAAAATGAATTTAATGTAGATTACCACATAAACCTGCAGTGCTTTTCATCACTGGTTAAAAACCTATCCGTAATGACTTTTGCGCATGTTTGTTGTTGTTGGACTCCAGACTTTGGCATATATTCTTTACTGGTGTTGCAGGATGTACCTCATGATGGAGGTTTTGTCTAATCACAAGCATTTTCAGACATATTGTAGGCTTAAATAGATGACTAACAGCTCATCAGATTGTGTTGGATGTAACCCAGTGGCTTTACTTTTACTACATGAAATTACATGAGGTCACTTATATTTGCCCTTTTTAGTTGTTTTGGGCTGACAAGAGAGAGCTGCAAAAGGAAGGAGTGTATTTTCCAATTCTGGTAGTTTTCCCTCTGACTTTGGCTCCAGCAGCTTTAGAGAAACTTTAAAGAAATACAGGAAATATGTAAGTGTAACTGATGTTTCAGCAGTAAGATGGAAATGCCATCTCATTAAAAACAACATGAATCTGACAGTTAAGTCTTCAACTAAATTATATCGAGTATCACTTCTTCACCAATATAGACATTTAGGTTTTAGATTTTGTTTCTAAAATGGTGAGGAATACAGGTAAACCACACAGCGGAAGTCATCTACAAATGTTTTCACAATTGTGTTCTCATTCAGCATGAAGAACAAGCATGCACTTGATGGCAATTGGTCTTGTTTTTCTTTAAAAGGCTGTACAGTGACCTTAGATAAGATCAGTGCAACTAACATGAATGTGCAGTGGTGTTTTATTTATTTATTTTTTTACACCAGAATGACAGTGCAGAGCTCAACAGTAAGTAAGTACCATGTTGGGCAACTAAATCTAGAATCTCGGTTACCTTATTGATTAAAAAGAAATCAAATCCATTTTTGTTTTTCTTTTGGGACTTATGATAAAAGTAGGTAAGGAGTGAGTTATGTGCTTTTCCTCTCATTGCTAGACTTGTTACTTATTAGAAAAATAGTGTTAGGTAAAGACCAAAATGAGCTGAAGGACAAGCCATTATTTAAATTATCCTCATAAAAGGCATTTAATTAGGTGCTATTTACTGCGGGATAATTTAGTTTGCTGCAAGTTATATTTCTAGAAAATGTCACTTGAGTATCATAAGAACAGCGCTATAAATAAAAACTGACAGTCAATACATCTTACTTTACTTTTCTTGACTTTCCTACTGTGGAAAAAATCTAAATATATTAATAATTGTATTCCCGACTTAAAGAACAAGAATGCATGTGATGGCAGTTGGTGCACACTAGATGAGAATGTACTTTTTGTTTCACCTGCCTCCACAGTGAAGTAGTCTTTGAATGTTTTCTATGTTTTGTTTAGTTTTATTCAGGATGTGTCCAGTCTGTAACAGTAACATGGATGCTGGTAGTTGGAGGTTGCATCTCCTGCTGTGGTTTCTATTCTGCTGTTTAATAGACAAACAATATAAAAGACACTGCAAACTCAGGGAAACTTGGTGCCAAGAATAGAATTGTAGACAGTTTCTGAAAAGAAAAGGTTTCTTTGACAGGCTTTGTGCCTTTAACGGTTAGCGTACACTCATGAATGCACTGAACTGATCTGAACCCACTCAGACTGGAGGCGTTCTGTTAAACCGTTGTGTGTTTTGCTCGCCCTTGTGTGCATGTGAGTGCATGCATATGTGTTGGAGCCCAGTTCAGGCCCTTGGGTCATGAGAATATTGCTGGGCCCTTCTTAAGGGCACACATTGCTGTGAATGGAGGCTGGATAGCAGTGTGACCAGCAGCCAACACATTTACTAAGTGGCTGGCACTGGTATGAGCAGGCAGCCAATGCCCAGTAAACAGACTCTGATGATGTGACCTGAGCTGGTGCCAGTGGGAAGCAATGCCAATGCTCGCCTAAAATGTGTTCCCTCCTCCCTGCTGTCCTCTTTACTCAGCAGGTTGGGAATTTTAAGAAGCTTGTGCTGTTGATCAGTCCCCAACATTCCTTAGGACATCAAAATTATCCCCTGGCAGGACTTAATACAAATTCACAATCCTTTGTTAAACTTTGCCTCTTAACCAGTCTCTGTGGGTGATAGGCTTAACAGTTGACTCTGTGTGGAAACACCATCGGGTTCTACAGGAGAACAGTGCCATCTAGATGTAGAGCAGCAGCGAACTGTGTCCAAATGGCAACAACAGATAACGTAACGGCTGCTGTTGTTTCGATGCCAAGTTTAGGTGCAAGTGCACTCAGGGCCTCTTTTATGAACTTGTTGTGCGAAGTCTGGCTATAAACAACGTTTCTCACAAACTTAAAGGAAGAGTCTTGTTGGTAAGATTTGTTTAGTATCATGACCTTCTTTTCTGTCCACAAAACATTTGTGACCTGTTGTCAGTGCACACATTATTAACTCAAGTACACATACCTGTGTAAAAAAGGAGTAAAAGCTTAAACTTCTGCACTGACCTATAAAGATGAGAGTAGCAGCTTTTTACCAATTGTTTCAGTGGAAATATAAGTGAACTTATTTATGTCCCACAAAGATGATTAAACCATTACCTTGGCTATGATGTGCAAATCACTTTTAAATGTAAGCAACAAAACCCAAACCATACTCAATAAAAACTGAAATGAAACTTGCATACACGATCATACTATCTCCACAGCCAATCTGCTTATCATATTCAATAAATATCGATAAAATGTCGTGGATATTTACATGTGATCATGAAATCAGGATGTGGTCAAATTCTTTCATCTCACAAAAATAAGTTGTGTTATTACAAACAGTAACTTCAGTGAATGAGATTAAAGCTGATATTTTACAAATACAGAGTCTGTATTTTATCATTATGTCACAGATGATCAGGTCTGATTTCATTCTGGTTTGTGATGTTTGGTTTCAGTTGATACCATTCTGGACCAGTTTGTTGGCAGAGCGTATTGGTGGCCGATGACAGTCAGCCTCCACCTCTGGACACTGGCCTCTCTAATGTGGGGGGGTGTATAAAATGCAGCCTTTGTGGAGACACTTGCGTCTGGCACTTGGTCTGTTTCTGTTCTACTCTCTTGTTGCTGGACAGTTGCTACTTGCACTCAACAGAAGAAAAGGCACACTCTGTTCATTGTTTGCAGAGAAAGCACATTATTTAAAGTGTGGTGTGAAAAAGACATCACATATATTGGATGCAGATTGAAGGAAAGTCATCTGTTGTCCAGAAAAAAGACTTGAGTTTCTTGCTTCACCAATTAGCAATTTTTCTGGAAAACTGTTTTTTGTTGTGGCTTTTCTGTCAGTTTCAGCCAGTTCTGCTCACTGACTTCATCCATCTTAGTCCTGATAAAGCACCCTGACATTTTAATTGAAGCCTACAGTTTTTCATGTCAGTGCTAATGTTGTCTCCTTTATGTAGTAACTTTTCCAGTGAGGCGAGTCAGGCCAATGTCTTTGGACCTCCCAGCCAATCAGAAGCAGCTGATGCAGCCGCCGGAGGCACTGTCCCTCCTCTTTCCTCTTCGTCTTCATCATCTTCTCCTCCATCGTCCTCGACCTCTGCTTTTTGCCCTGTCAGCCCCACCTCCCGACATATTGTAGAACGCCAGCCCCGGATGCTCAACTTCAGGGTGGAATACCGGCAGCGCTCAGTAGAGCTGGTACTGGAGGAAGGCAGCACCGTGGGTGAGTACTACACTCTACTACACACACACACACACTACTGTTCATAAATATGTGCATCTGTATTACCAAACACCTTCACAGACTGTGTATTCTTAACTGGAAACTTCATTGTCATGGATTTTTTTCATCTTATGTCATTCACAGGAGAAATTAAAAACATACTTGAGACAGAGCTTGGTGTTCCAGTGTCCAAAATGCAGCTGAAAGGATGGAAGAGTGGTGACGTATCTGACACTGTGAGTAAATTCTACAAACACAACCAGTCAATAAAAAGAGAAGAAAAGCAGGGACACTATCAACAAAATCTTCTTTCTTTCTTTCTTTCTTTCTTTCTTTCTTTCTTTCTTTCTTTCTTTCTTTCTTTCTTTCTTTCTTTCTT
>JAQQZY010000020.1:34090533-34101664 GCA_030068375.1 Ostorhinchus rueppellii
CACACACACACACACACACACACACACACACACACACACACACACACACACACACACACACACACACACATTTAAATCAAACCGACTGATTAAATAGTGCTGCACTGTCATTATGATCCTGCTGAGTAAACTCCTCTTAGTTGCTTGTTTGATTAGAAATAAATCTGTAGGCTTTGGGAGATTTTCCTCTGAGCACCAATCCATCTCAGGTAGTTATTTAGTTAGAGGTGTGATGTGCAGTTAGTACTGCAGTGGTAAAGCCTGGTCTAAAGAAGGTTTTTCTCTGTGGCCATGTTGATGACTGTCTGTGAATACAAGAGGGTGTTGAGGAGGACCTAATCTCCTGCATAAATGATAAGGTCCTGATGAATATTTCAATGGAGCCTGTTTCCTTCCTCATTCATTCTCCGCTCTAGCTTTGGGGGGGGGGCATGTTTGCCATTGAAAGGTTATTCTAATTTAAACTCACACTTTTGAAATTGCTAAAATTATGCATTAGATTTTTTTCTTTTTTTCTTTTTTAAATTGGGCTTCTCTCCATCCATCACCTTGTCCCGAGTGTCAGCTGTTCTGTTGCGGACATGCAGACACATTACAGAGGTAGTTAGCAGGTGGGCTAAAGCGACGCTGAAGGAGAGTAGACAGTGTTAGAATGCTTATAAACTTTTAGAAAAGATGGCAGACCAAAACAGAGTGGAACCTGAGCGGTTTCGCATCCTTCTTCTTTGTTGTGGATGCAAAATGTGGAGGAGGTAAGAAGACATTGTGTGTACCTCATGACCTTTATTGTGCTGCAGGCAAATAGTCAATCAGCACTGGTGTTTTATGTGTTAAGGTGTTTTTCTAAAAATTGACACATACTGTGTGTTGGTGACTGTGTGGGCGGTTGGGAACAGTATGTGTGTATGGGTATTTGTGTTTTGCGGGCACATGTCACATTGTGTGTGTGCGTGTGTGTCTGGCAGTGCTAGTTTAATAAGGTCTAGAGTCTGCTCTGTGCCGTGGGGACTCGCAGCTTAGGCGATGGGCTTACCTCAGAATGAAACCAATCTGTTTAGCCTGTTCTCCTCCTCTGCAAAACGCTCCATTTTCTCTGTCCATAAAGTTAAATGACATTTTTCCTACTGACACCTCCTTGCCGTGTCAAGTACCTCCCGAGATGTTGCGGGCCGACCTCGATGTCACTGTGTGTGTCTGTGTGTGTTGAGACAAAGAGACCTGTGAAGGCAGAAGCAAACACAGAGACATCCACATTTCAACCCTGTTCTGCTTTAGGGCCTGTGTCTTCAGGAGACATCTGCTTTGAAAACATCGGCAGTAAAAGCATTGGAGACACAGGGATATTGCACTCAAAACACCCGTGTCCTGTGTTGTACATATAAGGTAGCAGGACTCCAAATATAGACAGCAACTAATAAAAAAATGACTCATTAAGAATGACAATCACCCCCCTCATACTGCATGCATTTGATATTTTTAATTTCTATATTTGTACTATAGAACACAATAAGGGATTCTGTTTTTCAAAGTAAATCTTGAACAGAACTCCCACGTACACACCAAATGGCTCGCCGATCTGCCATAAATGACTGATGAGATGTTCCCTCTTTGCTTGGAAGGACAGAGTAACACTTCCACTCAGTTTACCCTCTATCTCTGTCTATTTAGGAGTCTAGTTGCCTGCCAGCAGTAGCTCGGGACTGTGTCCAAACATAATCATGATATTAGCTAGATCCTTATTTATGTGTCCTTACCCCTTTCATTTCTCCTCTCTCTCTTTTCCTCACACACACAGACACACACACACATGCACACACATACTCTCATATCCTTCTGCTCAGCCCCATTACATATGCATTCATCCTTCCCACTCCACACATTTCCAATCTTCTCCAGTTAGCTACAACAAACATTACATTTACATATTGATTTCGTAGTTTTAGTCAATGTAAATATGCTGTCATTACAGTAAATTTGAGCTTCTGTTAACATAAGCTCGTCCAGATCTGCGCAGATTAAGGGTGTGATTGCATAATTAATATGTGCGCTACATATTAATTCCCCCATCCCTCTCTTTCTCTCAACTCTTCCTCCTCTCCTTGGGTTCTGAGCCCTGATTAAGTGCCTGTTTCGGCCCTTAAGCCTCCCATTGATATTCAGCCGCACAGACCCAGCGTTTGCTCAAAATGCTACTTAACCTCACAGCTTATTGTAAATGAAGCATCCAAAAGTTGATTCCCCCACCTCCTCCTCTCTACGTGAAGCACACAAAGTGTCTGCTTTTGCATTACTCACATGTCTCTGACATGGCTGGAAGTTGCCGAGCAAGTTACAACGCCATTCTAGCAACTCTGCTGATGCGGGGCCTCTTGGACTAAGCCATGTTTCCACTAATATGTCTATAATAACAATGAAATCAGCTCAATGCGTCCACTATTTGAATGTTATCATGATAGACCACTAATCAGCTGGGAGCCGCTGAAGTGATTTTTGCTTAGCGATCTGGATTTTATTTCTTTTAAAAGTAGGTCAGTAATTAGCACATGTATAATGTCTTCATCTTCGTTTTTTCATTACAAATATATACAATTATTTTTCATCCTTGCTTTTACCTTACTCTTACAATAAATGGAGTGAACATCATAAATACTTCATATTTCATTGAATATGAATGAAAATAACATAATTGTTAGGTGACACATAAAAACCTTTTATCATCTATGTACATAAATCCATTTGTATATCATTTGCTCCTCTTTTCTTGGCCCCAGACAAAAACTTACAATCACATATTGGTGTCACCATAGCAACAGCCAGTCTGCTATATCTATTTTACAACACCTGTTAAAATAAACATGCAACGACACATTACGAGTTTTCCTTTTTTTTTTTTTTTTGCCCCACAACCTCCACCCACAGTTCAGAAAGAGTACACCACTCACTTTGGGGTCAATTGTAGCTGGACTATAATGGTTTAGTAATACACATCTGAAAAACGCTGTCATAAAGAAATTATAGTTGACAATCAGTTATTATAAAAATAATTGTCATTAATAATTCAGTTGTCTTCTGTTAATTGGATGCTGCTAGTGTAATACACATTGTACACCTTATGAAGAAGAGCCATTCATTGGCATTGGAATCTGGAAGACAGATGGTAGTGTCTGATGTTTATTGCTTGTGTGTGTGTTTGTGTTTTAAAGGTTGTTTCATAAATTTGTTTGATTTGAATCTGTGCTCATTTCAAAGATGGTATGATGAAGGCCGTGAAGACTAAGAACAGTTCAATTATTTTTGTGTAATGAAGATTTTTCTGCTTCCTGGGCACAAAAGGGGGAATAATGACAGCAACAAAACACACACACACACACACACACACACACACACACACACACACACACACACACACACACACACACAAATAACTTCAGTATTTGCATTTGATATATTTTATATATAATATTTTCCATAGCTTTGAAAATAATTCTTGTTTGTCGGAAACAAATTCATCATAAGTGCAACTTGTAAATTCATCAAGGTTCAAATGTGCGGGAGAAAAATGGACAAAATCCCCATACAATGCTCTGCAATTTTAACAAAGAAATAACTGTATTTAATTTAATGAAAACAAAATCCCAATTTTCCTAGTAATAAATGACAAGACCAGATTACCAGAAGGTCATGTTGAAGGACTGTTGTCTTGAGTTTCTGTAGAAACTCACAGATGGTTGAATAATCATCTCCAAACTTGCTGTTGAAACATCAATTTTCTTATCCCACAATTTCCCTACAAAATGGTAATATTTAGAAATTAGAATTTAGAAGTCACCTGGAATGGGTGGGACGTGGTTTTGTTCAACTTTTTCATTAAAAGCCTGTTAGTGTGGTCAGTTTTTGTCACTGTATATGACAGTGAATTCTTGTTTTGGATGCATGGTTTGCGTTCCCAGTGTGAAAGCTGCTCCAGGGTTTATTCCACAATAGCATCAGGTTTGTTAGCGATGAAAGCCCACTGATAGCCTTCCTGCTGTTTCTGTGCAGGTGGTCATAGCTGTGGTAGCCTGCTGTGCTGAGCAGAGCTCTGGCCAGGCGTGTTAAAACACAACCAGTGAAATGGGTGACGAGCCCCCAGAGGTGGCACCCACCTCCCTATGCCTGCAGGATACAACAACTTAACAAGTTGCAGCCTGCCCTTTACTCGACTCAGTGGCTGTTAGTGGTTATGATTTATTGTTCTTTGTGCCCTGTCTTTTCTCTTTATGTCATTTTCCTGTTCTGTCCTTTCTGATATTTCCTCTGTCCATGTCTCTTCCTCCTTTTTCAAATTTATTGTGTGTATCTCTATTCATTGCTGTTTTCATTTGCCCTTTTCTTACAGTGCTCTTCAAGAGTCATTAAACCAGAACTTCCTTCTGGTCATCAGTCACCGTGAGGCCCAGAGGGACTACAGGCTCAACTTCCCCGGCTCCAGAACCATACAAGAGGTACAACACAGACATTCATGCACACAAAAAGTCATCAAAAAGTCACTTTGTATGCACAGACACTGACAAAATACTCCTTCATGGAGTCCCACATACATATTATTATTGCACCTGATTCAGGATTCCCATAACACAGCGTTCATTCCACTTGCTAGTCTATCTTCGCCATCGATTCATTATTCATCACAAATGATCACATTTCCGAGCACATAATTACTCTCACAGCTGCGGTCTAGTAAATCCCCCCTCTTTTCCTCCCCAACCCCCCTCCACTCGCTGTGTCTTTCTCCCTCTCCGTCTGTAGTCTCAGCAGTCGAGGAACCACTTTAAATGACTGAACCTTGTTTGATCTACGCATGCAGGAGCAATGGAAAAAGACAGTGTCCATTCATTTCCGTTATCTGGAACTAAACAGTAGATTCTGTGGCCTATGAAATATTTATCATTACTCATACTAGGCCCAGCGTGAGTTAGTATCACATCTCCATCTTAATTTGAGGCTGATGAGGAGAATATATGTATGTATTTGCTTGTGCATGCCGATGAGTGACAGAGTGTATCTCTGTCAATGTTTGGCCTCTTGAGTTGAAATCAGCCCTTTTATACCTATGCACAAAGATGACCGTGTGCACATGTACCTGTCCTAGGCCCCCCACCCCCCACATGCAGAGGAAGAGTTGAACTGGCATCATTTATTATTCACAGTGGGTATCCTGCTCTCACAGGTGAGAGGTAATACACTCCCTAAAGACTGATCAGTAACAGCAGAGAAGACGCACTGATCATAACCCACTGGTGAATGAAGTGCTTATGATTGACCTACATATAAAGTAGGACAATTATCTGATCATTGTATTTTTTAATATATTCAATAAAATGTTTGGATTAATTTCAACCACTGTTTGGATCACAACACACACACACACACACACACACACACACACACACACACACACACACACACTGTCTTATTAGTTGTACATGAAGTTACCAACTTAATGTAGGGAAGGAATTGGTAGATTAAATTGATAGTTTCTATTTTCTTTGATCTGACAGTAAGGTGAAAGTTTGGGACAGTGAATTAGGCATTTCATTTACAGGGAGCTTGGATACAAAACAATAATGACAGATGTCATCATTTTATATTGCAATAAATATTGTAATGCTTTGGTTTCATTTAATTAGTTAATTTTATGTACATTGTAGTAACTTACAAAATGCTTTAGGTTGTTTTTACTTTCACTCAACAATGACATTTCTCTGTCATTATAATAGTGTTAAATGTTGTGTATTTCTCTATGCGCTATAATTCTGATTAAATATTTGTCACATTCTGACCATAAATACTCATAACTGTTTGGATTCTTCTGCTCTCACTTAGGAAGAAAAATCAGCCATTAAACTTATAAGACGTTGACGTTGATTTGACATGTAGCATGATAATTATTGATATGAACTGATATTTTGATCATGGTAATATTTCAAATCATTAGCATTAGGAAATCCTACAAGCTGTAGGTCTGATGTGTCCCAATATTTTTGTCCATCTTGTACATCAGGTGCAAATGTCACTTGATAGTAATAGTTTATTTGTAATAATCGCTATTCATATTAGTTCTGACTAAACCAGATCTCTATGCAAGGAGGTCCTTGCATAGAGGATGTTATTAGCACCAGGAGTATTTAATATTTTTCCTTAAAGATGTCCTTAATATGTCATGAGACACAGTGAAATCTAATACATAAATAATACTGACCTTTAATGTCATAATTTGAATGAAAATAATCAAAAGATAAAAATCTCCCAAGATTTTTTTTTTTGGGGGGGGGGTTATGTTTAGTTCCATGTGTTGATTAATTACCAGAGATTCACTTAAATGTTCAGTTCAACAGTCATACAGTTTTTAACACAGTAAGGGATAATTAATTTGTCACACAAATAATATAATAATAACAACAAATGTACTGTCACTGTCAGATTGTTATGAGATGACATTAGCTGCTTAATCAACTTCTCTCTGCTCTGAACTATCCAAATAATACTGGCCTTTAGAAATTTACCAATAGGCAAGCTTAAGTTTCAATGTTGCGCCTCCATACTAGATCACAATTTTGTCATTCAATATTTTTGTTATTTCATTCTCTTTTTGCTTGTCAACCTGGCTGTTGTATTCAGATTTTTTGTGAGTACAGACACTTTTCCCCTTTTGCAGATTAATGTGAGAAAACCCCCAAATTTGTTCAACTAATGTGGATTATTGTTCACTGTGACGGTCACAGATTACAGTGGTCAAATGTTACTATTGTTTTTGAGCAAAGGGGTTAACTCAATGTCTTGTGACACACTGCCATGAAAGATGCTCCTTCGAAGTTTCTTCTGCAGCTTCAGCCTCAGCAGCTTCAGGCTGGCTTCTCCGTACGGGTGAAGATTACACTAATAATCAGGCTGCTCGCAGCACTTGTAGTAGTGCTAATTGAACAGATTAGTTTAACCAACATCTGAACTGGAGGAGGCAGCCTCCCTGTTTTTTTTTTTTTCCCTCTCTCCACCCTCGCTCTGTCCTTTTTCTCCGCCCTACATCATCCACTTCTCTCACTCTCTTCTCAGGCAGATGGTTTTGATGAGCACCCACTGTGAACCTTAAGTGTTTCTGCTGGGATTACAAACACTGGGGAGGCGTCCCTGTGGTGTGACAGGGAGGGGGGTACCATGGATGCAGAAAAGAGGCAAAGGACCACTGGCTTGGTGGGGGTGCTGTAAGAGGCCATAGGGGCTGGAGAAGGGACAATGTGGCTTTAAACAGGCCTCTATGTCACTGTCTTTCCCTTACGCATGGTTGTCTTTAGGCATTCCAAGGCCCCCTGTAGTGAAAATGAGGCCCAGAACTTTAACCTGCGTAGATCTGGACTCTGTTTGCCTTGTTCCCTTTACGTATTTACTCTTTATTTAGGGAACAGACTTTTTTTTTTTTTTTTATTGCTGTAATGTGTTACATATCCTATCATTTAACTGAGACTCTTTCAAAACATTATGTTGAGCCACAGATCTAAATGCAGTCAGTAAATTTAATGACTAATAGAAGATAACCTATATGATTCATAATCACAAAATCATTTTTTGGAATTTTTGCATGAAAGGATAGACAGAAAAAGGAAAGAGAGTATTTGTCTCATCGTTACAGGAGTTGAGAATGCAACAAAGAAGTAACACCATATTCAGACAGCCTGACTCCCCTTTCTACTCATACTGTGTCCACTCACAGACACATATGGACTCCACTACAGAGCACCTTTCTCTCTCCATTCTCCTTTTGTCTTAGCTGCAGACTAGCTGATGGTCTCTGCTTGTGCATATCAATAGGGATAGAGTCCTGTCTTCTTGTTTGTCTTTGCCTAAGGCTCTGGCTTTGCCTTGTGGCTCTCAGAGAACTGCCCTTGCCCCTCCCTTTCTATCCCTTCATTCCCCCATCTTTCTCCTAGTGTTCCCTCTCTACCTTCTTTCTTCTTCATCTCCAGAGCGCAGGGTTGTGTAGACTCTGATTGGCTTTAACAGACAAGAGTGTGGGGTAAGTTGCTGGCTAGCTTGTCAGCTAAGCTGGAGAGCAAATGTTTGCCAGGGAAGGAGAGGGTAGAATAGGGAGAGCCGCTGGGTCCTGAGTTGTCCGTGACCAGACCAGTTGTCCTGGGGATTTCCCTCCCCTGCCCCCCTCCCGGTCTAGGCCCGGGCCCCATCTCTGCTTCGCAGCTGGGAGACGTATAGGAACCAAAGACAGACTAGGGCTGCAGAGCTGAGAAAAGAAAGGTTGGATCGAAAGAGGATTCAAAGAAAGGCATCTGGTGCTTAGGGGAGGTGAAGAAAGAGAGTGAGAGCTTGTGACTGTTTAACGGAAACCTTTCCTTCTCTTTGATTTGCTTCCAGCCAGGGATTATAGGCAATTGGCATTTACAATGATTGGATCATTAATTTTTCTGTGAGCTGTATTGCCCAGCAGCTCAGCACACCACTAATGTTGTGTGTAACTGGCTTATGCACCCCCACCTCACCTCAGCAGTACACATATCCACAGTACCATGTTTTATATTAATACTGCAACCTACATTTCGTTTACGTTTTTGTATTAAATCGTCCTCATAAAGACAAGATGGACTTTAATATATTTTGGTGTCTCATGTTGTCATTATTAAGTGCTGCTCCCCAATTTATCATAGACCATTTTTAAAGAAATGTGCTGTTTCAGGTTAAAGGCTTTTTGGCTAATATTATCCCGTGTAAAATATGTTATTCAAAGGACTGTGTGAATGTTGGTCGAACTCATCAGTGAAGTGGTTGTCATGGCAGACAGGGGGCAGCATGAGACAGTATTGCTCTTCATATGATGATGCTGTGGCCAGAACATCAACACTGTAAAGCTCTGCAATGTGCTGTGCTGCTACAAAAAAGTTCAGCTTCTTTCATTTCAAGACGTGAAGTTGTTTTTCTTCGATATAGTTGCATTAGTCTGATGACAGTGCTGCACATGACACTGGAGTTGTCCTGACTCTGGTGTTGTTCAGGTGGGTGGAGCCTCAGCATAGCAGTGGTGCAGTCAGGTTGTCTCCACCAGGTGCCTTTTTATTGTCAGCCTCTGCACCCCTCGTCATCCTCCCCCACCTCTCACCTTCACTCTCTCTGTGGTGGGCGTTAGTTTGTTGTTTCTCTGATGCTTCTTTAACCTTTGACTGCAGCCTCTTCATTACTAGTGTTTATGCCTCTCCTCTCTTCCCTTTTCCCCTCTATTCATCGGCCAACCAGCCGGTCAGTCAAATCCCTGTAGTCCGGCTGGTCAAACATAGATATTACACTCTGTAATAACACTGGCCACCCGCTCTGACCCCAGTCTGCTATCCTGGCCATAGCTCCTCTTCATAAGGGCTGGCACTGAGTAGTGTGTGGTGGGATTTACAATAGAAGGACAAAGGATGGACTGTGCCACTTATTATCGTTGTTTTATTTTTTCTGAGCTTGTTTGTCGTGTGAATTGCTTTCCTGTGCCAGGTTCAGCACAAAATATAATTTCTTTGAAGGATGAGTAAAATTAAATATGACATATTTACTTCGGATTTTAAGATTTCTTCATGAAGTACATATGCAGTTGTGAAGTAGTAATATTAGAAGCACTGAGACAAGTCACCCCCACAGTTTTCATAGTTCATTGTTTTGCAGCTGCTTTCCTGCTTTGTGTTTGACGTTGGCTTTGACTTTGTGTTTGTAGCGTTCTTCGAGTTTCCACCTCCGTGACCAGCAGCCCTGCATATGCCGAAGGATCCATCTCTCCTCAGTTCTTTTTACAAAGACAGGATTTGACCCGTGCGGGGGGATCTTTGCACCACAATAGATGGTTTTCTCAGCATCAGTGTCCAGCCCCTGCAAGGCCTGAAGGGCAGAATTCAGCAGAATAAATTCACTAGAATCCACGGCTGCCAGCACTCAGACGCCGACAGGGCTTTGATCACCTTCGGCCTGCGCTCATCAGGCTGGCGTTAGGGCTTTAAACCAACAACTCAGTGAGCGGTGTAACGCGGCACTGGGTGGGACAGGCGCTACTAACTGTTTATAAGCGGCGGATTGTTATTAAGTAATGCAGATACAAGGTCTGCGCATGAATGGGAGCAGAGAAATACTGTTCATTTCAGAGTGTGGGGCTGTTGTTGCTGGGCATTAGCTGTGGCATCTGAAGAATGCTGATAACTCTGCCTGTCCTTTTTTTTTTTTTAGTTTTTTTTCCTCGCCTCCTTTCCTTTGACCCATCTCCTTCCTTCTCTGCCTGCCTTATGCTGCAGAATGGAGAGTACTTTGAGGCCATTTACAACTGATACTGAATTTGCTGTATAAAATGAGCCTTTCCATAATTTCAGTGTGTGATAAAGAGACACCAGGTGTCTGCAAAAGAAAATACAAATTGATGTTTGTTTTCTTTCACTACTGTTATGTGAGTATTAAGAACAGTGATATTAAGGTTCCTTTAGAAATGGATCAGGTTGGAATGAGCAACAGAGTCCTAAGTTTGGAAAAAGTTTCCTTTCCTAAAAACATAGATACATTTAAAACAACATTGGACATAAATTTAAGAGGCATTTTTAGAAGTCAGAAGGGAAATACTGTTGATTTAATCTTTATTCATAAACATTAAATATTCATTTTATTGATGAAATGCTTCTTATGTCATTGTCAATTGACACAGCACTAAATCAAAATTCAAATAAGTGCAGGTGTGATCTGAGCTCTTATTAAACATTAGTATTCATTTAATTTTCAGCAGGAGGAGAAAATGCCAAGTAAGGGAGGAGTCTAAATGCACTTGTGTTTTTGATCAATGATATAACGCATGCCATTTTTAATGCTTTAACGTATGATCAGAGTGACAGATGAACTAATGTCCTGTTTTATCCCACACTAACATACCATTTTCCCCAGGTTTGGCATGTTGGGATCTGGTTATCTTAGAACCATAAATTTATTTTTAAAATTATTATTATCTATATACCTCTGCCCTATGGGCAGGCAAGGGTATATAGATGATACTGAAAATAACACTGGCCTACAAGTAAAATGCTTCCAGAATAAAAGTAGTTCAACTTTACCAAATTTGAGTCATAAATAAAGAAAA
>JAQQZY010000020.1:34115075-34126785 GCA_030068375.1 Ostorhinchus rueppellii
TGATCCAACAGTGTGTGTGTGTGTGTGTGTGTGTGTATATGTATATATGTGTGTGTGTGTGTGTATATGTATATATTCCACTGCCTTGGAGATGAGTATCAAATTAGGAGAGAAGGGGGACACGAAGGAAGTTGACACAAGAAAAGCCGCAGGTGGAAATTGCGGGGCGCTCTTATCTTCCATTACCTTCTCTTTTAAAATGTTTTATTTCTCTCTTTGAGCACTCTTCCTCACTGATTTTCTCACTTTCTCTCTCTCGCTCTCTCTTTCACTCTGTTATTCCCTTATTCCATCAAAGAGAAACTAGAATAAGGTGGTGAAGTTGTGGTTGGTGTCTGTGCAGCTGTCAGTAGTAATTATCTCACACTCACAGCCAGACACCTAATCCAAACACTGCCTACACCAGAAAAGAAAAAAAAAAGAAACACAAAAAAGGACGAAGGGAGAGAAAGAAAAAAAGAAAGAGGAATGGTAGAGAAGGAAAGAAAGGGTTGAAGGGGAGAGGGAGAGAAGGAGGGGGAAAAGAGAGGGAGAGAGAATTCTTTCCCTGTATCGGCCTGTGAAAGCTTCGAGCCTCAATGCAAGTGTTAATTAAAAGAATCCAAAAAAGAGGAGCCAGTTCCTTTGTGTGGAGATGTGGGAGCGGGTCATTTGAGGGGGGGTTAACCTCACTCCCCACCCCCTGTGCCCTGCGGCGTTTCAGCCTTGTTTCCACGTTTTACCGCTGAGCCGCCAAGCTGCACTTATGTACCTCAACATCAGGAGAAGCCACCGGGTCAAAGCAAAGAAGAGGATTGAGAGGCACTCAACCCATTTTTTTCCCTTTTCACCTCCCCTACTTGCATCCATGTCAGCCCAAACCCTCCAGGCTGTCTTTGACAGGGGAAGTGATCAACTTTATTTATACACTTATTAGGCTCTTACACGAAAGCCTCTCATTGTGAGTATTGGGGGTAAAGGGTTTATGGGGATTCTCTCGGCAGCCGCTGTTAAGATTCTCACGTTTGATTGCCACTCGATTGCGGAATAGACAGAATAGACTTGGGCCTGTTGCTTCACACCCTATAGGAAAAGCTCAGACCCTGTTATGTCTTTGTCTGCCTCAGTACACACGAGTTTTTCTTAGCACTTATTCATCTCTCCAGCCGTTTCAATTAGCCAAAACTTCTTGAAGGCAGTTATAGACTTTTCTTTTCCTTTATTGAATAAAAGTTAGTAACTTTATTTTTACTGTTGGTAGGCGTTTTTTTTTTTTTTTAGTTCCATTATGTTGTTAAGTTTTTACAGACATATGGATATGTCAAAGATAATCAGGACCATAGTATTAAACTACTTAGAGTTGGGTTACAAGAGCATTTTCAAGGCAATTCAGTTAAGTGTTCTTCGTAGGTGTTCCTGAATTCCTAAGCTCTCTTTACTGTAATACTTACACACTTGTCATTGTCAAGACTACATTCACTACAAATTAGTAAAACACAGAAACACAATCTGTTTCTTTAGTAATCTCAGTGTCCTCTTATCTGTATCGTTGCCTGATGTGATTGACAGTGAAAGGCCTCATAGGACAGGTTTTAATTGCCTGAGAAGAAAGGTCATATTTTTCCTTATTTTATTGTATTTTTTAAAATTTCTAATACATTTATTGTTGACGTTGAGAAAGATATGAGGTACTCTTTCAAACTCGGTGTCTCCAGTGTTGGCTGATGTCATCCTTGGTTTGTGCAGTTTCAACATTGCATGTCCATCTCCTCTATTTAATACATTTCCTTTGCTAAAGATAACATGTAGAAAGAACAGGGACTCAGCTGGATATTATTCATTTTTGATTTATCTGGGGAGATACTGCTTTTCTCATATCTTCTCCTTTATTATCGAGCTAGGGGGAATTGAAAACACAGTGGTCAATATAATAACCAGTTTCACTTTATACCTAATCCACTCACTTTGAGGCAGCAATAAATTTTTAAATCATTCCATATTCTCTGAAGACGAGTGAGACCGCACCCTGCGTGTTACACACTAAAAAGCTTGAAAGTAAAGTATTTTAAACTGGAGCATAAAGACTTTAACAATAAGTATCCTTGTCCGTCCTCTTTCTCTGACTCTCTTCAGTGTATAGAGTTGTATTCACCTGTAGAGACACTGACCTCTGACTGGATATCCCATGTTTCTCTCAGTTTTCTGTGTTTGGGAACATGGACCTTAGATACTGTGTTTGTACCTCTAGCCAATATCCAAATAGCACAGCATTTATGGGTAATATGAAGCTGAAGCTACTATTCTCACTTAAGTGCTTTTAAAGGGATTGTAGTTCTGTCTGAGAGAGTACTTTACAAAACACAGACATGTTTGTGTTTCTTCTGTGTTACCCTGTTTGTGAAGTAGATCAAAGGGGCCAAATTTGAACAGTTCTGTCCACAAACCCAAGACACCGATATTATACACTTAACCTTTAGTGTAAACAACAAATATATACAACCTCATACAATGAAAACTAGGAAAATGCAGATTATAAAAAGAAAGCAGTGGTATTATAATGTACTTCATACGTCATTTAAGCATCCATTTTGCACATTTAGGCTGCAACACAAGTTGGGACGGGAATTTGGCACTAGTAATGACTAAAATTATTAAATAAGTGTAAACACCTGTTCTTGTCGAACCTCAGGTGCTTCAGCATCAAGAACAGTTGCTTACCTGGATCTGATAGAACTATATGGATCAGGCCTGCTGTAGGGAACCTATGTTGAGCCATACAGTACAGTTACAGATACAAGTAACAGGTTGAAATTTAATGAGCCAAAAGAATACCTGATATTTAATGTATCCTGTAAATATCAGGTATTCCTCTATATGATCACCGTCTCAGCTCAGAGGCATCTGGGAAGGACTGTCACTCAGTGGATATGTGGACTGTACTCAGGCCAATTAGTATTCCAGGTCTTAAAATGAACCGACAAAGGACCATCCAGACATCACTAAGTGTCTATAAGCCACGGACATGCATAGTCTGAAGTCAAAGGTCATTTTCACTTGTGTTATGCATCATTAATGTTGAAAAGTACATTGTGGTTTTGAAGCAACATGTGCTGTTTTCACTACAAAAACCCTTCTAGAGTCAACTATGCTTATTTCAACAAATATGAAAATGAAATTAAAACAGGCCTAGTTGAGGGAGAAGAGGTTGTTGTGTGCTACAAACTACTCCCCAATACTGTATGTAGCATCTTGGCACACAAATTGTCACAATGAAAACCATGTACCATTGTACACCATAAGACTAGTTTGCTGGAACTATACCTTAAACATTTGAACAATTCAATCTGTCGCTGTAAGTGTTGTGAAAATAAATTACAATACGGCAAAGTGTTAAATGCTTTACTGTCAAAACAATACATTTTATGAGGTGAAATGTTGAACTATATTCTCTTCTATTATTTTGGGTATAATACAGATCAAAGATAATTTATTAATGAAGGTTTTCAGCTTTAATTTTAGTTTTTCTTTTAGTTTGTCCCAATTTTTTCTGATGTGGGTTTGTGATTTCAAAGGACTCACTATGAACAGACCTGCCATACTTTCAGCTTTGCCACAAAGGTATGACTACTTTTTCGGTCCATTGGCTGTCGCTAACTCACTTTCTTACACTGAATAGATAAGATAGTGTGAAAAGATAGAACAGCTTGTCAGATATTGTGGTTCTTATCAGTGCCAAGCACACAGTAGCACTCACTGGTAAGTCTGTTTTGCTGACAAGGTCTACTGGTTACACTGTTCTCTCATGCTATAGAAGCTGAGGCCAACGTAGAGGATCACTATTTAATAGAGACAGAAAAGAAGAAACTCCCTGTGTCGCCCTTTTCAGAATCAATTGGCGTTGCATGTAATCGTCTCCTGATTCAACCATGTCCAGCTGCTCTTTGTGTTGCCTTAACACCTGACAATAGAGCACATCACAGGGACCTTCTCTGCTTATTATGACACCAAGGCGACCTGCCCTGCCTCGACCCGTCGTTCAGAGGTGCACTCTCCCAGAAAACTCTTTACATCTGGGCTTTCTGCTTTGCTCCAGACAATTAGCATTTCAGCCAGTTTACTGTTGCATTGTTGTGTCTTAATGCTTTCATGACTGAAGTTATACGTTACTCTTGCCTTTTGCTGTTGCTGCGGATATGAATAGCCATCATGTGAACAAAAAGTGTAACGATAAATATTGTCTTCACTGTGAGCCATAATGGAAATCAATTTAATAACATATGGGCTTCTTTTTAAAAGTGACTTAATCTGAATTTACTCTAAAAACTGCATCAGCCTTAGCTGTTTTGTTGTCGTCTCTTGGGTTTAAGCTCATCTTACTGACTGTAATGAGTCCCTGTAGAATTGCTGAAAATTCAAGTCTTGGCTTTGGATTTGGGAGCTCATTAGTCAGATGTTCTCTTACTATAAACTGCAACTGCATTAACAGGTAATGCAGGTGCACAGAAACCTTATCATGGTGCTCCCCAGATTAGAGTGATGATGAGATGAGAAAAGCTTTGTTCAGGATTTTGTGTGGATGTCTTGAAACTATATGTTAATACATGTGTATTTAGGGCTAATTTGGTTATAAACAGGTCATCCTATATATCCAGAATAATACTATTGTCAAGGTGACATTGTATTATACAGCACTCTGACTTCTTTGTGGTGGGTTCCTGATGATAATGGACTCCAGTGAAAGAACTTATATTGCCATAAACTGAGTTTATATTTTTCTTAATTAAATCACAACTACTTTTCTACCATATTTGGCTCAAAGCATGTTCAATAACGTTTCATTCATGGGCATCTTTTTCCTGTGTTCTGTGTCATTGTCAAGCAATTTATACTAATAGTAAATGTTTATGGCCCATGACAACATGAGTGCTTGACAGCTGAGATGCATTTCCATCATACTTATCAAGAAATTGAAAAAGCACTGCAACTGTTTGCTCTGCTACTGATAATTAAAAGGTCAAGGTCATAAAAGACTTCCAAATTCCTGTTTCTTAACATTGACCACATTCATGTATAGTGGTCAGATCTACTATCACATAAAGTTTGATCTTGAAAAGGTAGAAAATCATAATCAGGGTGGACAATATTCTGAAAACAACTATGTCTCAACATTTTATACATCTTTCTCTCAATTATAAAAAGATATCTTTGGACCATTATCTTCCAGAAGACAAACATTTGTGGGGGGGAGTTTTACAAATTTGCTTAAATCAGTTCTGGTTTTTATTACCAATCATTCCACCCGTTTAGAATATGGCCACCTATTTAAGATGATGGAAACTTAGCAGTGCTTCTTATTTCTATTATTTATTTTATTGTTGTTTTCAGATGACATTAGCTGTCTCTGGAATCAGCTACCCTTGCCATCACCTCAGTGTTTGTCGAAGGTCGTCACCAGCCAATGCCCAGGAGCCCACAGAAGAGGTACCGACATACACAAACAAACATAAAAACACTCTATGCAGTGGCTTTGGTTCCCTGGGGCTGTGTATATACCTATGGAATCATCACACATGGCACGAGATTGCTTCCCTTACTGTTTAATCTAAATGATGTGTGCCTACAGTGCGCAGATGTTCATATGATCAGTGACAGTGAGGGTGATGACTTCGAAGATGCATCAGAGTTCGGCGTAGACGACTCAGAGATGTTTGGAATGGGATCTTCAAGTTGTCGGAAATCGCCTATGAGTATGTACAGTTTCTGTGAAAAATTACATCAGTCAGTAGGTCTGAATAAACTCCAGCTTCTTTATCACTGATATGCATTCACAGCTTGACCTTGTAATTATGTTGCTGCTTTCAGTGCCAGAAAATTGTGAGAATGAAGCTGATGCCTTACTGCACTTTACTGCCGAATTTTCTTCAAGGTGAGTGAAACAGCTGGCATATGTGATATACATTCAGAAGACTGTGTACATGGGCAGGTAAGGCTGGTTGTGGACTGACTTTCTGCTGTCTGTTTCATGTAGGTATGGAGAGACCCACCCCATGTTTTTCATTGGGTCTTTGGAGGCAGCATCTCAAGAGGCCTTTTATGGCAAAGCCAGAGATGTAAGTCAACTGATTCTTTCCTTTTGTAGATGCTAATTCAGTGTTCTTTGTCTTTGCCACCTTCTTATTTCAAACAGGTGATTATGATTACAGTTAATTAGCATTTAATTTTCAATAATCATTCATATATGTATGTATATATATTTTTATATATATATATATATATATATATATATAGACACACACACACATACACACGCCGCTCGGTCCGTTCACGGAGGCACTGGAGCCTGTCCCAGTATTAGAGATGTTCAACATAATGTGCTGTTTTTTCAATGTTTGTATTTTCGCTTTCAATTATACATGTTTCAATGCCAAAACTTACTGTCAGTGTTATGGCCCCATACAGTAAAACTCGTGCATTTGCCAAATGACAGTAGATGGAGACAGTTTATGCTAAGCTAATGAAGTTTTTGACTGAAAAAGTCACTTTCTCTTCATTTTTGTCTGTGTCTGATATAATAACCCTCAACTTTAATCTGAGGTTCAGTGAACATCTACATGATCAGTGAATTGAATAAAGGGAAATTCTAGGTTTTTCACTGAAAATGACAAACTACAGAGGATAGTATCATAATAAATGGAGATTAATCACTTAAGAAAGGTTCAATAGAGAGAAAAAATAATTTTGGAACTGCTACAAAAGTAGAGCTGGGTCTTTATGGGTTAAATGAGAAAGTTGGACTAGTGTGTGTCTACACTTTCAGTGATTTATTTTTTATTTTTTTCAATTAATTAAGTAATTTATTTATTTATTTTACTGCATCTAACCTTTCCTGAGCACAGTGTTGCTATTGTTCGATTCAGAAGAAGACACTCCAGGGGTTCATGGCTACAGAACATGATGCTACAGTCGTGTTCAATACAGAGACTCTGAACATCCAAGACATTTGATACCAGTGAAAAGCTCAGTCTCCTCTGTACCTCATATGTATTGATAGGATTAGTGGTCCAATAGTGATTAAATATTTTTCCCTATTCGCAGTGTTTGCACTGATATTTTACTTACCCAGTGTCCTTTGTGCTAGTTCACTGTTATCCATTTATCCTGTGTTCCCTGTGTGGAAAAAGCTTTATAACCACATTGATGTCATTTCATCAAACCCCTCATCAAATTTTCACCCCGACAGCTGTGGCTTTATTTTTAGCCATCCACTTTTCCCCCCTTGTTTTTTGTGGGTTTTGTCCTTTTAAGGATGCTTGTATCAACTGACAGCTTGTGTGGATTACAGCCTTCTTAGAGTGTGAGGACACAGCAAGATGTTAGGGGGGCTTCACATCACCAGGCACAGAGCGGGAGGGTGGGAGGATGTAAAAGACTGGCCAGAGGACACAGCACAGATAAGCCATGGCGTGAAAAGAGAGGAGGGGGCACAGGGTGGTTCATTCAGCAGAAGATACAGAGCAAAAAGAAAGAGGAATAAAGTTGCATAAGGAAGGTAAAGATAAAGACAGTCGAAGATAAACTGAGACGAGGGGAAAAAAAACCTAAAGACAAGCTTGGCGTCTCGCCCGTTTCCCAGCTGATCTCCTCTCCTAAGCCAGCACAATATGGCCGATGCCTCCCTGGTGTTCGCACTCTCTACTGTACCACTGTACTCTACACTGTGCTGGTGCGAAATAGTATTCATTTTCCCCCGTATTTTGTTTTATTCTGGGTGAGCTCGATTTAGCCTGCCAACTGTGCCGCGGTTAGAATGGCTTTAGAGAAGATGGATATGTGCAAAGAATTGTGCATGAAAACAGAAGCTATTTGATCTGTTCTGTGTTTGTCCTGTTTTGTCACAGGCGTCCTAGACTACAGGCCAAAACATGCTGCCATTGACGCTTTCATTACACAGTAGCATATGTGCGCCATTATACCGGCCTTTTTTTCCTCATCTATCCCGCCATCCCTTCCTCTGCTCTTTGCTCTCATTTAAAAAGGAATCTACTTTTTGCGTTCTTGTCGTCTAAAGAGTCCACTTCATTTAGGGGATATTAGAAGACAGCAGAATTGAGGTGAAGGGGGGATGGCTCGGTGGGTTTACAAACAGAGGAATCAGTCTCACTCTCCCAAAGCCTGGGAGGAGGCTAATCACTAAGCAAAACACTACATTTGATGAAGTGTTTCTGAAGGTGTGTGTTGCCGAGGTGGGTGGGTGTTTGGGTGGGTTGGGGGGTGGGGGGGGGCTGTTGAGATAGACTCAATCCATCCTTAATGAAAATGCTTTGGGCTGCAGAGCTGAGCTGAGCCGAGCTGAGCTGAACCCTCCTGGGGATCAGTGGTTAGCCAGAGCGAACAGAGAGATAGGCCACCCATCACTAACCACGATCCTCACTAAATCCCCATCAACGCACTGGTTAATCACTCTAACCCCGCTCTCCTCCGTTCTCCACTGCTCTCCTGTCTGCCACACACAAAGACACATCAAAATTCATAGCCTCACTAGAGAGGAGAGTTCAGGGATTTATCACTGCCAAGTATCCGCTTTAACACTCAGCACTAGCCCTGAAGAGTCAAGAGGAAAATAGCAGCTGGCATATGGCATGTAGATAGACTTAAATCTTTCAGATCTTAGGCTGTAAATGACAAGCAACGCTCTCCCATGAGTTTTTGACTTCACTTGAAATGATCATCACAAACTTAATAATGGATGGATTATAAATAAATCAATAAAGGGCTCCCTGTACAAAACAAATAAATGTGGGAACTTTTAAACCAATATTCCTATCCAGATTAATGCCGCAAAATATCATCCGACTCTTTTTTAGCACTGCAGACAACAGTGGTACCAATCTAATCTTTTCACTCAAATCTTAAATATGACTTGGATGTGTTGACAGTCACAGTGTGAAAGACAGCAAAAATCACAAATCACACAGAACCCGAGATCTGGGCCATATACACTCTGTATCTGCTCCCAAATCAGATACGGCTCTGACCTCACTCTGAACAGTCACATCAGCATGTGGCTTTTTTTTCTACTTAAGCCGCTTTCTACCTTCTGTCTGGAAGTTTTGCTGTATAGTATGTGACATATCGATGTAGGTAGGCGGTCTCAGTGTTACTTGTACATGTAAATGCTTTTTTGCTGAAAGTGTCATCATTGGTTTTCAGTATACAAGTCAACTTTCACTTAACTAAAGTATCCCATTTTCCAACCGCTGATCTGGCTTTGGAGCATTGCAACTAAAACCTAAAGATTTCATCAGAACATCCACAATTTCCCAAGATACACAATTCACTACAATAGACTGAGATTCATCACAGCTCTGCACTGGAGGGAGTCATTTCGGAAACTAAAGTGAGCTAAAGTCTTGACATGTACACTAGTTCATCTAATGTGCACATGAATACACACCAATATGAATGAAAAATATCATGTAATAGCAAAACAATGAGGGGGACCATTGCACTTGATAATACCTACATAAATAGTAACACTTTTATTTTAGTTTTGAATGCAGTACATTTACTTGTAGTGGAGAATTCTCACAGTTTCCTGTTACAGCAGAAAAGATCTAAACAGCAGAATCTGATATTGAACAGACAAAATCTAATGTGAACTGTGCACTAGGAACATAATTATGTACCCACTCTTAATGATATTCAGGAGCATTGATATTGAAAGGATTATGTTTTAAGCGTCCTATTCATATATCTGACAGTTAATCTGAGGAGGTGAAGAAGGCTGTTGAAAGAATATTAAATGTGTTTGTTGCAGTGGGTGGAGCGTGTGCTCAGTGGTTGGTCATCGATCTGAATGTGTTTTCCCACTATGTGTGCAAGGGTCATTAGATCAGTCATTTGAGCTCTTCATTTTGAAGTGTTTGCTTTTCCAGACTGAGCCTGCCATCTGTAGAACAATCACTATACGAACGTCTCTCTCTCTCTCTCTCTCTCTCTCTTCATTCCGTCTGTTCCTCTGTTTTTTTCTGTCTGTATCGCATTTACTGGCGACCCCTATTTCAGTTAACCATATTGTATCTGTAATTAAAAGCTTGTTCCAGAAGTACTGAAAATGAGCCTTGGTGCAGGTAGTAGCAGCCTCTAAAGAGAGAAATATACAACTATTTGAACTTTGTATTTCAATCTGCCCTTACCCTAAACATGCAACACAAAGTCAAAAGGGAAGTGGAGGGAATGGAAGGAGGATTTATCCCAAAATGAGAGACACATTGTATTGTATTTGTGTTGTGGAAAGTTTCTCTAACAACATTGAAAAAATAACTTTTACTGACTTATTGATTGGTTGTATTATTCAACCAGAAATTGTAAAATTCCAATACTACATAAAACAATAATTTATATTATATTAACTCATAACTTAGTGTATTTAAATGTTAAATATCTGTTTCAGTGTGTACAAAGTGTGTATTTGGGAGTGAATTTGCCCAAAATGATGAAGAATTATGATATTGTTAGTGGTATTTGAGCTGGATAATCTTGCTTATGCAATTGAAGTTGTTCTTTCAATAAAGATATTAAAGGAGAAATAATATTTTAATACTGTAAATGCTTTAGAATTTATACCTAAACCTTAGAAATGAGGATGAAAACTGTTATTTTGCCTAAACTGTTACCAGTTATTGTACAAATGCATGGTATTTGTAATGTTTAGAGAGTTAATAGTGAGTATTATTACGAGTATTATAGCTATTCTAATGAAATGTGTCTCTCAAGCTGGATCTACTAACAGTTAATCACATGCATATACTCACCAAGACAATCAACCTACTTTGTGCCCATATGAGAATTGTAATGGACACCGGTTTACACAGTGAGCAGACTCATTAAACACTGCATACTGTACAGTAGTCTGCATTAAAGTAAGCCATAAACAACAGTTAGCTGACTCAGACACAGTGTAGTGTTGCCATTATATAAAGTACTGTACTGGCGTCATATTAGGCATCATTCAGTGTGTTATTTTAAAAAATATGGATGTTATCGTGTCTGTGTGGACCTAGACAGTGGAAAAAAGATTGGTATAATGTACCCTGAGGTGACTGAGAAAACGTAACGACAGTTGACCACTAATAGGGAACATGGGCTGGTATTTGACTGTCGTCAGACAGGTTAGGTTGAATTTAATGATAGTCTTGTAGTTCAAACACATTCTATACATGAAATCACCTGGTACTACAAAGTTGACGTAGTCACACTGAATACTGACTTTTGGCTGTAAAAGCCATTTAGTTCAATACTGTATTTTTGTTGCATGTTGCCTAAAAGAAGTAATAAAAAAAATATTTTGATTGATTGAAGTAGTTATTTCGAATATTCATGTCAAAACAGAAGAAAAATAAATAAACAAAACACTGAAGCATAAGACACAAGAAGCATAATGTATAAACTCCCACCCCTTCTCCTTAAATAATTGATAACAATAGTAAATTTCTTAGAGTATAGATTTGTTTAGACTAATTATTGTAAAATAATTTGGTTTCTGTCAATGTTATTACAAGCAAGTGTATGTGTATGTATGTATGTATATATATATATATATATATATACTCACTGGCCACTTTATTAGGTACACCTTGCTAGTACCGGGTTGAACCCCCTTTTGCCTTCAGAACTGCCTTAATCCTTCGTGGCATAGATTCAACAAGGTACTGGAAACATTCCTCAGAGA
>JAQQZY010000020.1:34131360-34151572 GCA_030068375.1 Ostorhinchus rueppellii
AACACTTCAACTTTTACTCAAGTCAGTTTTTTGATATAGCACTTGTACTTCTACTCCAGTACTTTATACATCTCTGAGCTTGAATGACATATTTCTGACCTGCACTTCATAAAAGCAAAACCCAGGTCTATATGTTGAAGGGAAATTTAAATTCAGAATCATCCAGACCATTAATTTTAGATCAGTATAGAATGCAAGTGACATATTATATTCATTTAACATAATGATTGACAACAATAAATACTTTTGAAGTTCAAGCAACAACAATAAACAACAAAAACATAAAAAACAGCACATTCTGCTGAGTGTTCAAAATTATCTCCATCTGTTTCTCTCAGCAGTTTGTGCATCATTGTGTGTCTGTGAAACCTGATATGTTCTCAGAGTTTCATTTATTTCACACCATAGACTGTAAAATACATTTCATGTCAACAGAAAAGACAGTGGTTTCACACTGTAAGAGTGTGCAGTGTGGTGGTAGGATGAGCCAAAATAAGAGTTAATCAGAAAGGTCATTTATTTTTTGTTTCAGGTTTTAACTGTTTAGAACACACAAACATACATACGTGCACTTTCACAATGCCATGCATGTAATCACTGGTCAGCTGATGCTAACATTGTAAATTTTTTCAATATGTTAATTATTTTTCAATTCATCTTAAACTTACCTTGAATATTTTGTCATCATCATGCTTTGCTTTATTTATAATAATTAGTGATTTGACAGGTCAGTCGGTGTCAATCAGTGTAGGACTTTGAGAGAATTTGGCTGATATTAGGTTTCCAAAGTGGGATTGCTGTCATTATAAAATGATCGCTCAAAAAATAACAATTGGACCTTGAATCATCCAGATCTTTCCCCCTTTTATGGTCAGTTCCAGGATTATTGATGAATTGTTCTGACTCTGATGGTGAGAGACATATTCATTGATTGATTGATTTTATTCATTTATGTAGTTATGACATTTATTTAGGTGTTCATTCTAATAGTTATCCAGTTTTTGATTAAGTCAAAAATTATACATTTTCAATAACATTTTTTTTTTTTTTTTTTTGTTATGTCACCCAGCAGTGGTTATTATATCAGCCTATAGATCTCCTCTTTGTTAACCCTTTCACTACAGCCTTCTCCAAACCTCTGATTATTCTAATCCTACTGTGACATTTAATAGAGCGTTAAATAGAGCTGAACCTCACTGACAGCACAATTAAGCCTTATATTTTATTTATATGTGTTTTATTGTCTGGAGGAGAGTGCTGTTTGGATAACTAGCAGGGAGTATCTTGTAAAGAGGAGAGTGTTTGTATGTGAGCAGCTTCTGTTTGTGGTCTTTAAAGTACCACAGTACCATGTTTCAACGAGTCTAAAAGCTGTTCATGTCTTGGTCGTTGTTTTGTTTCGTCCACTGACATACTTTTGCATAGTTTATTAAATCTAAAGTCTGTAAATCTCCTGCTTGAAGGTCTCTGTTTTGGCAGTTTAGTACAAACAGAATGGTGTTCAGAGCGTGTTCAGCTCAAGAGCCAAAAGAGAAATTTGGTGTCTCCATGGAACCACTATAACATGTACATTTTTACTGACTCCTCTGCCATCAGATCAGTGAAGTAGAAAAGAACACTGTCTCATCTGTTTGAACTGGGCAGACATGGAAAAAAATACTGAGATCCTTATGAAAACTTAGAAATACTACAGTGTACAAATAGTTCTTAAATAAACAAATAAAAATCCTGAGTTAAAATGTTATCTCAGTAAAAATAGTAAGTAATTTCAGCAAAATCAGAAATAAAAATAGAGCCGATTCATGATGTTGCATGACTGTTTTGAGGTGTTGTGATGTGTTATAAAATATAACATTTTTCCACTAACAAATACATGTGAAAGGGGTTTATTGCTATTAGTTTTTTAAAATGCAATTGCATATATTATTTGTATAGTACAGGGTAGATCAGTAACTACATCAGATCAGAGATCATCAAATATATGCATGACATCAAATATCATTTATTTTTTATGTGAAAGGTAACTGCCATCAAATAGATGTAGTAGATTAAAAATATTTCCCCCTGAAATGCGGTGAAGTTAAAATATCAAATAGAATTTGTACTAAAGCTTAAGGAAATACCGAGTTATATTAATTTTTCCTACATTTTCCCTTTTCAAGTGGTGACTGAATAAAATGGGTCCTGACCCTGTGTTTGGGAAAGGCAGTTTTAGAAAATGATAAAAGTGGGACTGTGCACAAACACTTGTTTGATACATAAACAGTATTTTCAAACCTATGTGCATTAGTGTGGGTTTGTCTTTAATTGCTGGCATTCAGCTCCAGTCCACTGCTCACACCCTACGTCTCTCTCGTCTCATTCTCTCTTTAACTTCTATAGAGAAAGCTCAGAGGTTGGATGCTAACAAAGGGCGTTGTGTTTGCATGGGGAGGCCTCAGATTGGGCAATCTTGACTAAGCTGTCTGAATAGAGGGTCAGTGGGAGACGAAGGGCTCTAAACATCTCTATCTTTGCATAAACCGTCAGGGTCCTGGGCACGTCTGTAAATACCAACTCTGAACATCCATACTACTGATGTTTTTGATTGAGTAGCTGAAGAATAAGAATGACTTTGAAGACAAATGTAATCTGCAGTTTGAAGGTGGATGTTGTGGTGGTTTTGTTCCACCTCTTCTTTGCACTACACCTTGTCTCATCTTCCTCCTTATTTTTTCCTTTCTTTCTCCACTAACACTGTCCAGAGTTAAGCCTGCCCTCTGGTACGAGCCATTTAAGAAAGACTCACACCCTGACCTCACCCCTCCTTTATTTCTTTTAAAGAAATTCCCTCCTTCCTTCATTCCACACTCTTTTCTCTCCCATTGGCCTCCTTTGCTTTTTGCCCCAGCTGAGCTTTTTTATTGCACATTAAAAGGCAGGCAACATCTGGAGCTTTTCATCACACACAGCGAGTCACAGCTTTGCTGATAACGCATGCATGCACATGTGCACACGCTCTCAGTCTGACACACACTGACTGCCTGCATTCTCACGCTCTCGGGTTGATCCAAAGTGACTGGTGATTGGCACCGATCACACAGGCTGTTACAAAGGTATCTTGACCCTGTGAGTGTGTTTGTGTGTGATGAACCTGCTGATATTGGAATGTGCCTGTTGCTCTACTCACTGTATTCTCACAGGCCTCTCACTTAAATGATTAATTATGCATAAATGCAGTTCCGCTGATTGGATGCCAGTGTAATTGTCACCCATGGGAAATGAATCTAGTATTTTCAACAGGCACTGTACATATGGCAAATATTGAAACAATTAGGAGCTAAATCCACTAGAAGTAGATGTTTTTATGAGCGTGAGCAATCACGCCTACCTACTCTATTACACATTTCACTTCATGCCAACAAATGTGTACAGGCACACAGTACTTTTAATGAACTCCTTTTCATTTTTCTAATTTTCAGATTTTGATGGTCACGGTTGAACAGGAGTTGCAGATCACTGCTTTTCTCATGTAGATGTTATAGCCCAGTTCATAATGTGGTTAAAAGACCCAGATTACAAAGTAAATCACAAAACAGTCTATTCTCATGTTTTTTTTTCTTTGCTTAGACACATAGATAAACACTGAACTTTGACATCCATTCTATTCTGTCATCATCAGAGCACAAATGCGTATCTAGATGACGGACAAATATTTCAGTAAATGTGGATATTACAACAGACAACAGAGACATTTTCACATACTTCACATAACGTTTCGTCGTTTCTGGTTGATTGTAAATCAGAAGACTTCAGCGGCCCTGTCTCAGCTGTGCAACTAAGCACCTTTGGCTCTTTGTCAGTTCATGATGTGTTATTGTAAGTTGGTCTCAGAAAGACACCAGATTTCTATTTAGTCAAAGCCTGCTATAATGCATTGCAGTTTTGTGCCAAAGCCATGCATGTCCTCTTATTGTTCTTGACACTGAAGTGTCAGCTGGTGTCTCCGAAACTAACACTCAAACCTGTTCTTTACACTTGACTTCTCCTCTTGACATCCTCGTATGTGAAAGCGCAACTGCTTGAGAGGAGAACAAAATTTCATTTTCAAATCAAAACATGTCTATGTTTGTTGTGAAACAAAGTGTGTCTGACACAGTGAGCAAAGGGAGCATCCGGTTCCCATACCTGCTCCGTACAGGTGGAGGGTAAATCTATCCCCTGCAGTGCTACTGTTCTTGCCTGACTCATCAGCTGTTCAGCCGAGCAAATGCCAGCTCTAAATAGTCTGCTCACATCTTCACACACCATTTTAATCTGAAGAAATGCAGCGTGACAGTCCAGGGAAACATTAACTATTTTATGTGTCTGGATGTGCAGTGACAGGTGGAGATGAGATGAGTGACAAATTAGAAGCTGTCAATCACATTAGGCAACGAACCACAGGCATGTTAGTTGCAAATTTCTTGCAGGTGTTTCCTCTACATTTAGTTTATCCCTGAAGGTGTTTCACAGGTCTGGTACAGACTTGGCTACATTTTTTACCGTGTTATATTCTGGCTGGATGAGAGTCAGACCCTAAACTATTCACCTGAACTCCTGCAGTTGCTTCACCGGCCATCACCCTTTGTACTGTGTTCGTACTCGTTCCATCGGAGGATTCCTAAAGTCTTCACTTCCTGTTTGGAGCTGACCTTTCATTTTTTGGTTTCAGTGGATCCAGTCTTTTATGTTGTCCTGATGAATTTTTTGTGTTGGCTGTGATTGTAGTTTTAGCAGGAAACCACTAAAGTTTAGCTTGTGCTTGATGGGAGATGTAAGATTGAGTTACTCCTCAGGTTAGTGTCCATTGTTCTGGGGCCTTTCATTACAGGTTAGGGTTTCTCTGTGTGCTATTGTAATGGTCTACCATGGCTGAGGTTTGAACAGGGACAAGTGTCAGGACAAAATGATCAGTAGGATTTAGGGTACCCAGGCTCTTCATAACAATGGGTCACTCCAAGTTCAACAGAGAAAACCAGCATTTTCACTACTCTTCTTACATTTATTATGCATATTTACCACTGCAAAGGACATTATATGATCACTCTTGTTTGTTAGTTGGATGATGTTAAAAGAAAAATGAAAAAACAAAACATAATGCTCTCATTGTCACTGAAAGTAGTGTTGTGTAGTATGAAAGCAAATTCAGTGCACAGATAGGAAATGTGCCATCGGTGAAATCCTAATATTGTGGAGTAGATCCATAAAAAAAAGGTTGTTTTTATAGCAGTATTAGAGGTAGTGCTAATATTTCTAGTAATGTGAGATAGGACAGGGAGGATATGGACAAAAAAATATTTATTATTGTAATGGATGATTGCGGTGAAGTCCTCACATCAGTCAAATTTGAATAATTATCACAAAAATATAAAATTATTATTCCTTTCTAGGAAAGGCTGACTTTCCGTTCTGAGTAAGAATTGAAGAAGGGACATGGTTATATTTACTTTTAAATTGTCTATATATGAATCAATCAACTTTTTATTTCCACTCGCATTGTCATTCAGAGATTACACAGACTAGAATTACAAGAAACCTAAAGAAAAGAAATGATTCAAATTAAAAATTAAAGATATAGTTCATAAGTAATCAGTAATAGTTTAGAACAGTGGTTCTCAAATCCAGTCCTCAAGTACCACTATCCTGCATGTTTTAGAGATTTCCCTCTTGCAGCACACCTGGAATCCATTACATCATTATCAGGCTTCTGCAGAGGTTGATGATGAACTGATCATTAATTGAAGTGTGTGGTGTGCTGGAAGAGGGAAATATCTAAAGCATGCAGGATAGTGGTACTTGAGGACCAGGATTTCCCAACCATACGCAGGAGTAAAATTAGGGAAATAGTAATATTTTATAAGCATTTTAGCTGAAAATGTGAAAAAAAAACTAATACTAAAAGACAATAGGAAAAGATATTTTTCATGGCTGTGATAATTGTCACAGTTTAAAGCCGTTTGGTTTTAGATCCCAGCTCTGCTCAGAGGAAGAGGATCTGATCGAATTCCAGGACTATGGCGCCTCTCAAGATTTAGGAAGTATTGGTTTGTTTTTTTACTTTACAGTACCACAATGAGCTTCAAGTGCTGTTTCATAGTTTGAGAAGTGTGCGAGTCGCTCCCTTGGCTTTCCTGTTTTAATGAGTTACACCCCCACCCCAAAACAGCATCACTTCCACCCATCGTCTTTCTCTGACCCACTGTTCCTCCATCCATTCCATTACTTCTATATTTTACGAGCCAGTTATTAAAGTAGATCTTATTAAAAGGCGGGAGAAAAAGCTAATCTATATTTGCATTCAGTCTATAGCAATTCATTAATATTATGACATTTACAGGGAGCTTGGCGGGGCCCCGGCTGCCTGCTACCCTTTTCCTTCCCTCAAGTGTTAATTTAAAAAGTTCTGTCTTTGTAATGGAATAAGAAATCCTCTCTTGCCCCATCAATTCTGGGTGTCTGGTGAGGAATACTAATTCTTCTGCCGCTCCAATTGAGGTAGGATGTCACTCTGATGGAATAAGAAAAAGCAGAATTGGATTTAAAGTCCTTAATGCCACAAGTCGTGTGTATTTCTTTTCTGAAAAACTGCTTTTCATCCCTGATTTTTTTCCAAATGTCACTGAGATGTTTTCAGATGTACGTATTCAGGTAAAGTGAGTCAAATAGAGTCAATTAGTTTGTGTGATTTGTGTCTTTCAGACTACTCACCATGTGTACAAGGCACTTTGGCAGTGTGGTAACACAAACTATACGGACGTACAAGACAGACCAGTTCCCCCTGCTCCTTATAGTCATGGGTAAACGCACATCCAATGAAGTTCTAAATGTTATTCAAGGTAATTACCCTCTGTATTTTACACAATTGCATTCATTAAGTAAATATATGAAAACATTTTTCTGACTTTCAGTTGTTTGGCTTTATATTGCTGAATTGTATAACTGATAATATCCTTTTTTAGGCAATACAACAGTGGATGAGCTGATGATGAGGTTAATGGGAGCAATGGAGATCTTTACAGCACAACAACAAGAGGACATTAAAGACGAGGTGAGGATTTTCACTGCAGTGATTCACAAATGTCAGCCTCAGAGACATGTCACAGTACGTTGGATTCTTCTCAAAACACACGTCGACTGTGCTCATCTCCATTGTTTTGTTTGGGCATGAGCAAAGTGTTGTACTCGGCAGCTTTTCGTTCTGCTGACTTAAAATTGGAGAGGTAAAAATGGAGCAGTATTTGTGTAACATGATAAGAGTATAAGGAAACAACACACAACCTGTTACTGTTGACCAAACAAGCCAGTCTGTTTGCACCAGTATCTGTGTATCACTGGCCAAGGTAATGTCTTTGATTATGGCGATTACGGCTGCATCACAGTGCACCTGGGACACAAGCTGTGTCCATAGTCCTCACATCAGAGGAGGAGGCTGATGATGATGACTGTCAGCTCAACCACTGTTACTACAGTTGAAGAGTAACAGTGGAAACCACTTACAGTGATCCACAGGATTAAACCCCAGGGACCGAACCACTTCAAGACAAATCCTCCTTAAATAAAGCTACAGAGGCTGGAAAGATGGTTATACACAACAAATAGCAGAACAATGTCAGCAGTAAAAAAAACAAACAGAAACAAAAACATATATTAGGAGATGCTTTTTTCAGGGAGTATAATCTTCAAAAAAACCAAAACCTGGTAACTTCATTCTTGTTCGTATTTTGTAAATGTATTTTTTGATTAATTTACATATTTTGTTTTCTTTATTAGTGTTATCATTTATTGCTCTTGTCTTTTTCTTGATTTTCCTTTTTCTTATGCTCTTTTTTTCTTTGTTGATTTAATTTTTCTTCAATAATAATCTTTTGTCTTATTGGGTGTGTCATGACCAGTGTCACATGATGCGCGGATGTTTAAGTTGAGGGCATGTTTAAGTTGAGGGCATGTTTAAGTTGAGGGCATGTTTCTTTTGTTGTTCCTCAGACATTCTTTGACTGTATTCTCATTTTCTTTTCCTTTAGGTTTTCTTTTAGTTTTATTTGATCCTTATCCTTTGCTAACACTTGATTTTTCTCCACAGACCAACATAATAACTTCGTGCCCTATTTTTGCTTTGTTCTTGTTCCTTAAAGAATTTCCTCATGTCAGTTTGCTTGTTTGCCTGCTGTGTTCATGTTGGGTCATTCATCCCTGAGACTGGTGCTGTGAACACAATGAGATCATTTTCTCTTAATGAACAATGATAGACAGTGAATGTTCTTCTGATTGATCTGTGCTTGTTATAAATGGATCAATAGTATGTGATCATGTGACAGTGAATGTGAAAGAGGAAAATAACAGGTTAAGGTTGTGTTCGTGTCATTTCAACCAAAACCACAAACACCTGATTGGGAAAAACCTGCGCCCTCTCATTCCATGTCAGATGTCATGTGTAATGTAACAGATACTGAATCATCAGTCTAACAGTTCAGGGTAAATCTGTTTATCAGTAACAAAACTAAGTATTAACTTGTCACATTTAAGGTTTGCTTAGAATAATAACCTATTTTTAGTGGTTCGGATGGTTGGAGTGTTCTCGGTTCTGGTTTTGGTTCAGCTCTCCTTCTGGTTTCCTTCATTGATCCAGTGACTGCAGCTGTGTTCAACAGGTTTTGTGGGATATTTGAGTCTGCCTTTACTTCACTCCTATTAGATAAATCATAACATGTTGGAACAGATCACCAGTCATTGTTAAACTGCTTATGTGGACTGACGGCTCTTCGCCCCACTTTTCTGTGCTAAATACAGTCTTTGAAAAGGTACAGAACAGTCTGGACTCAGTCTTTGATGTCCTCTGGGAATCTAGGACAGTATAACATAGAGGTCCCCTTGCTCTCAAAACATCCACCTGAACTGACTCATGTCTTTGTTACTGTTAACTCAGAGCACACTGTTGACTCAGTGATATCAATCACAGAACACTTGTGGACCACGTAGATATTCAGTATCTTTATGTCCTGGCTGATGAAAAGGTTTGAACATTACCATCTCTACAGGACAGTCTAAGTTGAGTAACGGCCATGTTATGGACTAAATGACTAAACTCCAATTGTTTCTGCGTGTTTGTTTTGGCATGTCCTGCTTACAAACCTTTGTCATCATCTCTAATATTCCCACACTTTTTCTGTCAGTCCTTCTCTAACATTGTTCACTGTGAACAAAGTATCAAACCTGTGACGTATGCAACACACTATTGAGATTCTCATTCATCCAGACGTCAGGTCTTTTCAGTCAACGCTAATTTGAAAGACATAGCATCTCAGTTATGGGAACTGTTTATGGAATGACTGTCACACTCCTGGAGCCTGAGGACTAGTCTTCCTCAAGTTATTGACTATTAAGTGACAGTTGTAGTCAATGTGTTGTTATTGCTACAGTGCTTTGACAGTCTTTGTCACACCTTCAATAATCATTTATGACAAGCAACAAAAAGAATGTAAAGTATGTACATATGTCAGATCAAACTGAATGAATCATCAGGTGTTTCATGTTGAAACTGTTTTTTTTAATATATATTAATGTCACTATGAGCATCTGTACTTTTTATATCATTTAATGAATAGTATGTGCCAATGTTTTAAAGCCTTTTTTTTTTTTCATTGATATTTAATCAGGAACTGGACGATTAAAACAGATTGTCTGACATTCTTCCATTTTAGAAATTTGCACAAACAGAACCTTTGCACATTGGGACTGGGTGCTGTTCTTTGTTTTTCACACCATATAGTATATTTTTGAGATACTGCATAGGTAAAAGTTTGGTAAAGTAAAGGTATTTAAAGTTTGATAGTTTCCCAGGAGTGGCACGACAGAAGGAAACAGCTTAAGAAAATGTCACGAAGCATCACTACAGAGAGGATAAGTGATACTGAAAGCATAAGGAACACCTGAGGTCAGGAAAAGCATTCTGTTTACATACAGCTCGGCTAAATTAATTCGTGCTCGGTATTCCACAAACCTGAACTCTTCATGTGAATGTGTATTAGGACATTAACTGAAAAGCCAGTTTGTCGATGCGTTGACGTCTGTGGCACAAGTCGACGTTACCTTGTTGGAGTCGACGCGTCGTGTGTTATTCTCTCTCTTCCTGCCACAGCACACAAGCTTTCATTCAGTTCATGTTGATACTCTCAACTTTATGCATGAAAACATGGAGCACAAGGTAGTGATGCATGGATCAGCGGACCCAGGTCGGGTTGATGTGGGTCCAAAAAATGTTGCTTTATTTGCAGGGTGGGTCAAATGATTCCACAAAAGCGTGTAAGAAAAAAAAAAACCTGACCCACACATCACTAGCACAAGGACTGTGAAGGAAGAAGACGACTCAGAGTAGGAACTAAACTGACTGTGATATAGACAAACTATGGTGTAAGTCATGTTCTGTGAACCATGGAAGCACCAATACTGAATAATACTGTGGACACACAGTGTATTTGGATTATTCTGTTCAGTTATTTCATGAAGACAGTGCACTCTTTTCTCTAACTGCATGTTTGCTACCGATGTTTAACCTTTTCCGTTTTATGTTGTTAACTTCAATTTGAAAGAAAATTCAAGGTGTTTTGTTTTGGTTAAAATGTTTGAGAAGGACTGTTGACGCTTGTGTCTTGCAGGATTTTTATTCTGCTCTTTATTGTACATTGTTCATGTTACAGTGAATGTTAGTGAATGTAGAACGGCTGTGTGTGTGCACTGTTCCTCTGCTGCCAATATGATGATGTCATCACACGACGAGTCAACGTGACTTTGACTTTATCGACAAATAAGTTGAGCTGAAAAAATCTTAAGTCACGAATGCCCTAATGTGTATCAGTTGAACTGTTTTCACTGATGATTGGGAATTTCTGAATTATAAGGAGAAAATGTTAATGTTGTGCTTTTATATTTATTTTATCACATTCTCAGGTGTGAAAAATGTACATGATAAATGTTCATAAGAAAATACATCAGGGCTTTCCAGTATCCTTTTACTTGTCAATATGGCAAATTTTAATTAAATCAATCAGTTCATTCTTTCTATGGTCGGACCAGGAAATGTCACATCTATATACATAATCTCAGATACCAATGAGGTTTCATTCTCTCCCTTCCTTGGTTTTTCTTTCCCATTTTCTGCTTTTTTTCACCTCACTTGTTCAAGGGGGAACTCAGACATGAACACAGACATCTGTCCATCCCAGACATTCCACTCTGACACTGACTTTTGTGTCTGTCTGGAAACACAGCAGCTGGACGGCCACATTGTGACTTTAACCAACCTTATTGACTCGACTCTCATTCCTATGGTTGTCTGTGTTTTAACTAAGTAGTTGGTGATCAACTCACCAGTCTGCAGCTGTCAGCTTCAAGTTATTCCAACAACTATTTCATGTAAAGCGAAGCTAGAATAGTTCAAATAATATATACCATTTGGAACATACAGTTATTAGGGGTAAATAGTTTTAAAGGTGATAAAGAAGGGTAAGGGAGTGGACCAGTATTTGTTTGTCAAAATGTTTAATTCTTGTAACTATGTAGTCAAACATATTGTCTGACATGCTGCAATTCCACTCTTGTAAATATGTATGTAGTCTTTAAAGTTTTATTACTTAATACTATCATTATTATTATCATTATTAATATTTTGTATTGTTTATCTTTTGCATCTTTATGCATGTGTAGTATTTTCTTGCACTTTATTATATTGCTGCATTGACCATTGAATTTCCTCATTTCAGGCCCAATAAAATCTAATCCAATTTAATCTAATCTAATCTAATTTAAGTTTAGAGTTTGCAGTCCACTTTAGACATTAAGCTGAGAATCAATTACTCACAGTCCTTGTTTTGAGAAGTGACCAGTGGTTGGTAGAATAACCAGAAACTGTACACAAGTCAAAGTACTGGTACTTTAAAACCTTGTCAACATGGGACTAGTATAACTTTGGTAATTTGTAGGAACTTGGGGAGGCTGTTTGTGCTCATAAACCAATGCAAATCTGCACAAAAGAAATTATGATATTTAATATGGACACTGACTAAAGAGTGAACTTAAATCCTTCAAAGGAGCAGCAGTTCAAAAGATGATGGGATGAATAACCTGCTTTGATTTGACAACAAGAAACATTTTTCTATCTTTCACTAGTTGTTTAAACTGAAAGTGGTGAGCCTTGACATCAGAACAGGGGAATAATGGCAGTAAATTGGACTAAAAAAGAAATTACCTCCAGGTTATATAGGTCCCATGGGAATGAGGCGTATGATAATAGTACCTGAAGTACAATATAATGTGTATATTAATTAGTTAAATGAGAATAATTACAATAATTAAATAGGTCACTTGAGTAATGAGTAACACTGATCCAGTTTAATCTTTTGAATAATCGACAAAGTGCAAACTAGCTCCATCTAATACAGTCTAATAGATCAAGTAGAGACCAAATCATTCCATTGAAGAAATAGCAGATGGTTGGTGTGCTTCTTTAAACATATTATTTGGGCAATATCAGAAATTTCACATTAGAAAAATACTTCAGTTTTGCAAAAAAGGAAGCAATATTTTCTAAAGTTTTGACTCATCAGCTCTTTAATCTCCATCTTTTCATAGCTATTCTAATCATCCAAAGTGTGAAAATATGAGAAATTATTTTATCCTGAGGAGGAAAACAAATCATGTCAGTGAAAAAGATGAAAAACAAAAGAAGATCAGAGCCATTTTAGATTTAAAATAAATATGGTAACACGATTCTCCACCTCTTCTTACCACTTGTCATGTCTTTTTGCCGGACCCATGTGTCATTGTACTATACTGCCAAGTATATTCACTCCAAATTAGCTCACGGAAAAGCACAAAATTTACATTTTGCATTTTATTTTCCATGACTTTCCAAAAGTTCAAAGTTCAAATTCACTTGACATCTTATAAAAGCCCAGCTGGTAACATTAGAAGAAGGAAAATGAATTAAAATGCGTTAAATCCAAAGTAGCTCAAACAGAGCAACAAAATGTAATTGAGTTAGACGTGTAGATTTTGTCCTTCAATGTCTTCAAATATTTAAGAGTTAGAAGTACCCTGCAATAAAAATTAAATTAGTAGAGTACAATTTTGTCAAAGCACGCTGCATTTTGAAACACTTTTCCATGATTTGTTATTTTTAGCAAATGTTAAATATGTAACAGATTGTATTTCTGACATCTGAAGCCTAAAATAGAAGTTAATCAGCACCACTTGAACACAACGCAGCCAACTTGACAAGTAGCCAAGATGTATAGTCGATGTGGAAAATCTGTTTCTTTTTTCCCTTCAAAGATAAGGTCTCCAAGATATGTGTTTGAGCAGACATATGGTAGATTAACACTTCCCTTCATGCCTCGTGTGTGTAAGAGGTCGCTTAAAGCAGTTGGTGAATTTAAAAGCATTTTAGAATGGCACACGTTGCGGATAAAATACGAACTACTGCGTTTGCGTGACTCAGAGCTGCTCCACTGATCGCAGACACTTTTGATGCTTTTGTCCTCCTCCTGCCATTCTTTTACAGTTTCCTTTCAGTGCTCAGCTTTTATGCGGCGCAAAAGCACAAATGTATCCTTTGCATTTTCTGATTCAGCACAACAATACACACTGTCTTTTTAGTCGGGCCGCTCCTGTAGCTGCACCACAGCAGCGCTCCGATCGTCACAATAAGCTTACTTTGCCATATCCGGGCAGACACACAGCATGGGCCTTCAGAAAATAGAAAACTAATGGCCGCGCTCTGTTCAACACAATGGTCACTCGTATTTTAGTCCCAGTCTTTATAAAACATTTTGTAGCCACAGCAGGTAGAAAGAGAAAGGCCGCCGTCCCCTTCCCTCTGTACAAACAGGAAGAGAGAGGCGGAGTGAATGAAAGAGAAAAGGACGCTGAAACTGAGATGAGGAAGCATAAAAGAGGCTCATGGTCTGGTTAATGACAGCCTTATGACAATGAATAACCCCTCTGGTGCTACTCTTTCATACCTGATGTTTGTACGTAACCACAGGACATGCTGCGTTTTCTTTGGCCTGGTCCTTTTCTAACTCCCACACCCAGCACCTCTGCTCAGATGTTTTGTTTCCTGTGTATCCGTTATTGTGTTGTCAGTTCATGGGCCCCACTTTCTTTCTTCCCCCTCTGTCCAGGATGAACGCGAGGCCAGAGAGATGGTGAAGAGAGAACAAGACGAGGCATACCGCCTGTCTCTAGAAGCTGACCGTAAGAAGGTAATTTCACAAGAATAATGTGGCATCTGTAGATAGGATATTTGCTAACATGACTGGACAATTTATCATTGAAGTGGCTGTTTTCACTAGAGTGCAATGTGATTACATGAATTTAAGTCATAAACACAATACATTACCTTTAATACATTAGTTTGTCTGTAAAGCCTAAGTCATTTCAGATTCTCATTTGCATTGTGGGCAAAAATAACAAAAAGCCCAGCATAGAAATTCACATCAGTGTCAAACTCTGTCCTTTTTTGATATTTTGGTGGTAAATATTGTGTGTTTCATTTGTGTAGTCCCATGATAGCCTTCACAGGTACAGAATAACGATATTTGCATCTGATTTGGAGGGTTTTAACAGGTGTTATTTGACCACTTCTATTACTAACAACACAATCACTGTATAGGTTTCTGTTGAGATTTAACTGGAGTAGAGCTGCATCCATCAATTATTTTTTGTAATCAAATAATCTATGGATTATTTTAATTCAATTCAGTTGAAATATTTGAATAAGTGAAAAAAAATGGTAAAAATGTGAAAAAGACATGTCTGAAAATTACAAACTTGTCCTTTATTCCAGAACTGGCTGAAACAACAACTACAAAACATAAAAGTAAAAGGATTTACAAAACTTATGGATTATACAAATAAGTAAAAGTATGTATCCAACTTAACAACTTGAGATGGAACTAAGATTCAACTTTTTGTCGATCCTGGCATCATCTGTGTCACAATAAATATCCGTGTGAAACACAGCAGTGGAACCAATGTTTAGCAGCAGCAAACTTAAGGAAATGAAGGTTTGATTCAGGAAAATTGGAATCAAATCATTTTTTATTGATTTGAGTTGATTAATTGTTTCAGCTCTAAACTGAAGTATTCAGGAAATATGTAAGCAGAAGTGGAAAGCAAACATTTCATCAAAAAACAGATGGTACAGACCAAAGTGTCAAGTATTTAGTGTGTTCTCGCTTTGCAGTTAATGTCTTATCCTGTGTTTGGAAGATAATCACCAGGCTTCGATCACAGTAGTCGTTTCTGTAAATACAGGCCACACTAATGCTTCTTCTCCTCTGGTGGTGCCAGCTCCACTCACCGTGGCTGTGTTGGTGTTTTCACTGTGTGGTAGCAACCAGACTTAGTCAGATACTGTTTTTGTTTCACCTTTGTTGAAAAGTGATCCTAAAAACATCACATCACAAATTGGTTGATGCAGAGTCATCACTGCATCCAAACAGACTGTATGTGGGTCAACACAGGACACCAAGCAAGCATGAAATCTGCAAGAATGGCTTCGGAAACTTTCATGTCTGCTCTCTTGAGAAGAAAACCTTGAAAGGTCTTGAAACTTGAAAATGACAAATTTGGGGGGGGTAATGGCCTGTTTTACATTCCATTTGTAAAGTTTCAGAAACACTATAATACAGTGTAAGAAATAGCTGTAAGATTTTGCCACAGCTCATAATTTTGGTTTATTTACATTTCATTTGGTCACAGTAGAATCCAGTACACAACTAATCTATTGAGCTGTTTCAGTGGCTTGTAAACACATAAGGTAACATAACTGGATAATTGATCATTAAATTGGTTGTTTTCATTAGAGTGGAGTGTGATGACATCAGTGTAAGCCACTAAACATAATGTACCTTTAACTACCTTTAATGCTCTTGTTTGATGTTTTGGTGCACTGTGTGTTTCATTTGCATAGTCCTATCACAGCCTTCACAGATACAGAGTAAGTAACTGAATCACTGTGATTTGATTGTGCTGATTCCATCCCAGTCAAATGAGTTGTTTGTGTATCAGAGAGAAGCCCAAGAGAGAGAAGAGGCCGAACAGGTCCGTCTGGAACAGATGAGGAAGGAGCAAGAGGAGGAGAAGGAGGTGAGGAGCACAGCTGAATCCACCTCAGCATCACATCACACACATCACTCACATTATGGTTCCATTTTTATCAGTACAAGACTGAACGCTGATCAGTTTCCGTGGTGCACTGTGCTGTCTTTTTTTGGTTTCTCTCTTTGGTGTCACTTCATAGTAATGAGTTGACTAGATTGTGGTTTTGGTAAAGCCTGCTGATAAGTGCGATGTGTGTAGTATGAACAGCCATACGGCCGTTTCAGAAGGATGGAATATCCTAATTACAGAGAAGCCTGTCCCTGTGAATGTCACCTTAACATACACACAGTTATTGTTCTGTTTTACTGCTTGAAATTGGCACAACACACACGCCTCGTATTGAAACCCCAATGAATAAAAGACTAGGCCTCAAACACACACAACCTAAGCAAACATGCACATGGACCTGAAAACAATTATTGTCAAAGAAGAGGAGGCAAACACACACACATATGTAGAGGCGGACACACTGTCACGCACATATGAAAACAATTATTGTCTGTAATACAGTCTGTAGTATTACAGTGTAGTTGTCGGTGGTGGTTGTTTACTCAGCAGTGGACGCCTCAGGTATTGGATGACCCGGCTCACTCAGGTGATTTGTCACTTAAGTCAAACAGACAACAACAAAGGAACCTGGGGTCGTCCTTTTTAATTATATCACTGTAGTCCACTCACTAAACTCTGGCTGATTTCAACAACAATGACTACTCTGACCCTATGTTTCCTGTGGTTTCCATAGCGTCTCCGGTGTTAACATGCATACCTTGCTCAGCTCATATACAGTTTTTTTTCTTCACTGATGTTGTAGAATACAAGAGCTGTGGATGGATTAGGGTTAATGAATTGTTAATAAATTCACATCTCCTGTCTGAAGTGTATAATAATGGACTTTAAATCAAAAATTCTGAATTAGAGGTGATCCAAACCATCTGAAAAAGAGAAACGATAACACAACCCAGGACTGGACATTGAGGCTTGTATGTGCCAGTTGAATTTCTAAGCCATCTAGGCCTTTAAAAGGAGAACTTTCTTGTTGAATGTTGAGAAGGTCCACAATAGTTCACAACAGCAAATATGAAAAAAAACAAAAAAAACAGGAAAGATTGTACCAAGGGTTCAAATTTGGAAATCTGTTTCATTCTATATTCCTATAACCGCTTAATGTTTTACTGAGAGAGATTTCAGAGACTGGAAGCAGTGCACTGACATGAAAATACAACATAGTTCTTGCACATGGTGACTTCATTTCAACATTTACTTTCCAGTGTTCCAGGCAGCATTGTCAGGTTGACTTGATAAACAGAACATTTTGTTATCGCATTTATCTTTCCTGTTTGAAAAGCTATTCAAGCTGACCAAGGTGCAAACTCTACTACTGTTATTAATGTACATGTCATTTATTGTAGTGATGCTGCTCCTCAATACATGGTGAAATTAATCACAAAACGGAAGTTAAGTTATCTTAAGTTTTTACACAGCTGTCACTTATGCAGGCAGTCTCCAGAGACAACAAAAACATCGCTTCATCATTGGACAATGGAAGGTACAATCTTTTCTCTGTGAGTTAGTACCTTTGCGCAAAGAGACTGAGATGAAGGTAGGCACCACTGAATTGGGGGGCAGTATGTATGCACCTGTGTGAGCTGATATTACTATTTACATCCTCTGGGGGGTCTTCGCATACAGTTGTGTGGCTGTCAGGTGCACCCCCCACCCACTCCTCCACCACCCATCATCTGTTTGCTTTTTGTGGTCAGCCCAGCGGAGCAGCACATGCAGACAAATGGATGGATAGATGTTGGTGATTATTTGTGCGGAGCCGCCAGGGCCCGAGGCCAGAGCAGACGCGTGTCCTGTGGTTTCAGTAGGGACGCTACCTCACACGTGTTGGTGTGTCTGTGGTTGTCCGTCCATCTGCATCTGTACGTCTACCATCGCCACACACACATACACACACTCCTGTCCTATTTGTGTGTGCATGTATGTGTTAGTTTGGTCCCCAGGGGCCCCTTTAACTCAGTCAGCATCAGCTCTTATACCTATGGGAGCTGATGGCGGAGCGGCACGCGCCCTACCCTGCCCACCAAACACCAGAAGCTGCTAATGAGCTACTGTTGTACACTCTTATGAAATATAATTGCATTATGGTGTGTAAATAAAGCCGGGGCGTGTTGTCACAGCATATGCTCCCCGGCTGGCCAAACAGGAACAACAAGCTTGGGGGGGTGGGGGGTGGGGGGGCAGCAGAAAGAAGACAGAGGCTCCAGGGAGGGGCTGGAGTGTGGTTTTTGGAACACAGGAGAGCTGATTAGCTTCACTGCAGAAGATGACAGTTGATGTTTGTCTTTTGTGCAAGCAAAGCCACCCTCACTGTGTGCTGTATGTCGGCAGTATAATCATGTTTAGCATCTTTAAAGTAAAACATTTTAACAAAAGAAACATAAAACACTCAGTGCCTGAGAAATTCAACAGGCTTGATCTCAGATGTACCTAAAGATGAAGTCACTGAGCAACAGCAGCACAACATGAAGCAGAATCACACTTTTTTGCAACCGTTTGAGCAACAGCAGGCTTTAGGGAACAGGGTGAGACACAGGGCAACTAATTTAATAACATTCTCAGGACAACGAGAAGATCTTTAAATGAATGTGAGGAAACAGCACCGCAGTCAGACTGTGGGAACCTTTTTTTGGCTTGAATGTTGTCGCTGTTTGGATAGTGTCATCATCTTTATATCTGCCAGTGTTACTGTTGGGCTTAGGCTTACTATAAACACACACATAGGGATCGAGTCATATGATTATACCTGATTGAATCTCTGTTTCTTTTCTCATACGTGAAAATGATCCTTCTCGGACTCTCCTTCCAGTTAGCTTTAGTATTGTTTAGGCCATAACATTAAACGGTTAAAATCAGAAAAAAGTAGACTCACTTTTAGTATTGATGCTACTGACATATTTACCTCAGCTTATCTCTTGTATCAGCAATATTTTAAATAAAAAATAGAAAACTGTCAGCTTAGTGATGCTAAACAGTTGAAAAAATAATTGCTGCTCCTGTGAAGACAGATGCCACCAGCACCTGTATGTAAAGATTATAGCCTTCAGCCAACAATGTGCAATGATCTGTCTCATTATTTAGGATTTGTGAAGAATGTACAACTCCACTGTACTGTACTCAAAATAAGGGAATCAACTGTTAAGTCAGTCAGGTCACTGGTGTAAAAGAAAACGGAAAAACAAGGCTTAAGAGGAGAAACAGGTAACATGATTGAGGTCTGCAAACTTGTCCATGATGGAACAGTCAAGCAAAAACAGGAATGATTTAAGAAAGAGACGTATCCACTTGTTTTTCTAACAAAATAAAACTTTGGCGTTTTGCTGTAAAAGACTGAAATGAGCTTCCACAGGGGAGAGTACAGACTCCTTATCTTTAAAAATGGAATTTACATTTTTGTCAACAAAGGCAATGTTTTAGATGCAGCACTGGAGTGTTCTTATACAACATCTAAGAAAAACAAAAAGTAGAATTCTTCCCCCTGAGATTTCTGGTCTCTGTAGAGAAAATACAGTGTATTTGCCCATAATGGTTGCATAGATGATGGGGGTTTCTATTATTTGTATGAACAGTTGCAGTAGTTGTATATCCATTGTTATTTGTATTTGGAGTTGGTGTATTAATAGTTATGGACATTCTTTGTAGCTGATAATTATACTAATATCTGCTATTCTAGTTTTTAACAGTTCTAGTTCAGTTTGCTGTGCATCCATGTATCCCCCCCCCCCCCCTCCTCTCTCTCTATCTCTCTAAATTTACTTTAGAGTCTAGTTTCAACCAGCTCTATATGTACAGTGTCATAAGATAGCTTTTGTTATGATTTGACACTATATAAACAAAATTTGATTAATTGATGTTTTGAGTTCTTTTTGTGTTTTTTATATTTATTTATATATATATATATATATATATATATATATATATATATATACATACACACACACACACACATTTAGTCATAGTGGGGAGC
>JAQQZY010000020.1:34151626-34171210 GCA_030068375.1 Ostorhinchus rueppellii
TATTTATATATATATATATATATATATATATATATATATATATATACATACACACACACACACACATTTAGTAATAGTGGGGATCATGTATTATTGATGAAATGGGAATTGTGTATTAACTTCATTAATGAGTACATGTTTGTGTCCTTTGAGCTCTTTGCTAAACATTGTTGATGTTGATAGAAGCCCAAAAGTGCACAGTTTTGGATTTGCTGTCATGAACCACACAAAGAATCAGTCCATTTGATGAGTTTAATCCAGATGTTTTAGGCACTGTTCTGACCTCTCTGGCCCGTCTTCTTTCAGGCCATCCGTTTGTCACTGGAACAGGCCCTACCGCCAGAGCCAGATGAGGAGTCAGGAGAGCAAATCAGCAAACTGCGAATTCGCACACCAAGTGGAGAGTTCCTGGAAAGGCGTTTCCTGGGCAGCTGTAAACTCCAGGTCCTCTTTGATTTTGTGGCGTCCAAGGGATACCCGTTCGATGAGTTCAAGCTCCTCACCACCTTCCCTCGTAGAAATGTGAGTGGCATAGGTACACACACTATTGGAAATGCTCCTCAGGTACAAAAGAGAAATGCTGTAAAATGTTGAGATTCATAATGATTCACAACAGGATAGAATATTATCACTATATCTGTGATGTTATTGCACGGAGATGTCAACTGAAGCTGAAAGGAAAAACTAATACGTGTATGTATTATATGTGTTATACTAATACCCGTCTAAAACACATTTTACAAATCTGAAATCTATCACATCAGTGGTTCCAAAAACCCAAAAAACAAACATTGCGTCTCCTTGGAAAGAGTCAAAGATACATAAGAGTGTTGTACTGATGTGTGTATGGGTGAAGAAGACAGAAGTACCCATAAAATTGTGGAATTATGTTTGCATTGAGATGAAACAATGCACAGAAAACGTAGAGGGCCTCTGTCACGTATACTGACTGTTATTTTCATGTGTGCCATTATTTCAAGATATGACTTTGGAGAGTTGAATCAGGGATGAAATTACACCATGTATTCACTGTATTTTCATTTCAGTCTTTTTTTTTTTTTTTTTTTTTATTTACACGACCCCACAGGCTTGGACTGTAGGCGCTAGGCATGATGGGTAATCACTTCATCCCCCTCTGGAACAGGGTCAATCTGGGCTCATCAGACCACATGAAATTTATCCATTAAACAGTCCAGTCTTTATGCTTCTATGAAACTAATGGATGTTTAAGAAATGAGAATCTACTGCATCAGATACAGGGTTAAAGAACCTGTTATCAATGAAACATATTAATCATAGCTATAATTATCCAGTGGAAGGATCTGAACTCTTTACGGAGTTGAATTCAGGAGGAGATTCTTTTATGACCAGGCTGTGTGTGTTACATTCCTGCATCAGTGTTATGTTGCATCTAATATTCATTTCATTCCATTTCACATCAGTCACATCATCCTGTCCTCTGTTCTTGATTGTGTTCCATACTTGACACTTTTCCTCTGTCCAGCCAAACAAGCGATAAATGTCTTTGAACCACCGTTGAGTAGCAGAAGCTTATTAAGTGATCTGGTCCAAAGCTAACACCTCTGCGGCAGAGATCCACAGCTGTAATTGGCTTTTCCATTTGGGCCTGAGCTGAACCTCAGATGACAGCTGTTAACACACTCAACTAAACCTTAACTGAATCACTGCACTTAGCTAAACCTGTTGTCATCCATTTGATGATTCTGTTTTTCTTCCTCTTTTACTTTTACGTTTTGTCTGAATTTCATTGAGTATGCTGTACGGGTAAGGGTGCATCACTGCCTTTGTTTACTTGTACCTGTGATGAATCAAGTTAAGCCAACTGTTTATCCATCCACCTGTGCGCACGTATTATTCAGTGAATATTAATTAGTATCGGCCCGTTGTGAATACAGTACTCTATGACTGTGTTAGGATACAGTTGTCAGCACTAACAGTAGTATTCTCTGTGGCTCTTGCAGCACTCAGCCAGTTACAACCAGTCATTAGAGGGCCTGGTGGCCGCTCGGTGGCAGCCAACTAATGAGCACTGTTTTAACTACCACTTTAATTAGCCATGCTGCTGGAAACAAAAATGGGATTTCCATTAATCAAGAGCTGAGTGGCTGAGGAGGGGTGGGAGGTGTGTGCATGCGTGTGTGTGTGTGTGTGTGCGTGTGCGAGTGTAGGCCTGCCCAGGCAGTGTGCCATCGTATTCTGCAGAGACCGCCGGGGCACAAACACCTCCAACTAACACACACATTAATGCATAGCTCACACTTTTTCATTTCGTCACAATCACACACTTCAACACATGCACAAATATTTTCAAGCAAACACATGCCCCACTCACAACTTTGTCACTTAAAGGATTCACAGTTGTCTCTTTATAATCAAGAGTAAACATGTGTTTGAGACAGAGATAAAGATGTGTCTGCATCGCAGATGAAATTCCGGCAAAAACAGGACGGGAGGATTAGAGGGGAAGAGAAGAGAGAAGAGGATAGTGACTGCAGAACTAGAAGAAAGAGAACAGAGAAGATAAAAGCTTAAACAAAGAAAAGATTTAATCAGAGAAACAGTCTGAAAGAGAAAAGGATAGAGAAGACAAGCGAGGAAGATATTAAAAAGAAGAAGATGGCAGATAATTCCAGAAAACAGAAAGGCTAGAGATTTGGGAAAAGAGAGGAGTGAAGCAGATGAGTGGAAGTGCCAGTATGAGGCTGTGAACACAGGCCCCGGTCTAATCCTGCAGCTCTGTGTTGTAATTAAATGAGAGGGAGCATAGAAAGCCTCCATCCCGTCCAGACGCTCTCACTGTTGCTCTGCCAGGATCAGAGGATAGAGGATAGACCACTATTGCATTTGTAATACTGCACAACTGTTGAAACCTTCTTTCCCTTTTCTACTTTTCTGCGGCTTTGTGCAGTGTCACTCTTTCTTTTGCTATTTCCCTCTCCATCAGCCCACTTTATTTCCGTCCCATTCATTCAACTGCACCACAAATAGTGTTTTTTTCCCCCTGACTACTCAAGTACTTTCTGCCAAGTGCGGTGTCATAACTGACACATTATTAACAGGGAGAAAGGGTTATATTTTGAATCCCTTAGTCTGGTAATCGGATAAATATTTGTTTGTCCCTGTTTGTAAATCAACTCTTGACATTTTCTGATAATACATCAGAGATCAGATGTCTGTGACTCATGCTGTAGCCACCTTCCTGTAGCTTTGCCAATAAATGCCTATTAGTCTCCAATTTTTGGACTGAGTGTCTGTCTCAACATTTGGTATCAGTGGCTTATGTCTTCAGCTCTACAGCAGGCCTTACACTGGCATCATTTGTACTAGGCTTAGCCGTGCTCAGGAAACTAACCCTTTCTCAGTTTCTATGACTGTCAGCGAGTTTCAAGACGCAAGGAGGACTTTTAGTGTTTCAGTTTTTCTGCTTTTCATTCAAGATTTTTTCCTTGAATTTTTAGTGAGCACAAACCACCGTTAAAAGACTCGAGGTTGTCTTTCCTCAGCTGTGTGGAGAACATGTTTAGACTGCCGCTGTAATAATCCTTAGGCGATCGCCTCTTCCTGCCCGGCTGCTCCGAGACATCCAAACACTGTCAAGAGCAGCATGTTATTTTTCTCACAGTGATACTGTACTCTCTTTCACCTACTACTTAATCCGTCTTCCAGCTCTGTCAGGGAAACAGGCCTGAATGATTTTGAGACAAAACCTGAGATGCAGAAAAAATAAACAGTGCCACAAAAGGAAGCTGTGCGTGTACTGAAATAGATTTTACATCTGTTGTACTGCTGGGTTTTGTTTTTCTTGTTCTTCTATCGGGAAGAGTTGGATTCACAGGACGAAATATAGATGTTTATTTGAAAAAGTAATTTCTTTCATAGTTGCTTCCTCCAGATAAAACTTGTAATATAAATTCATGACACAAAACTGCTGCTTTGTGGAGCCGCTTGCCATTGTGAACTTGGATATAAAGTTTAGACTGTGCATGGTTCTGGCCTCATCCAGCTGCTAATGGATGCCTTTTCTTCAGTCCCATTGAAATCATTCTGTTGAGTCGATTCCAACCCAAGTATTCACATGGAATCTGATCCGAGAAGATTTGCATTTATTTCCTCAAAGTCTCTAATTGTATGTAACTGTTTCACATGCATGGGGGTCAGTTTCGTCTCTTATATTTGGTTGCCTGGGATGAAGTTTTTTTTTTGGGCTTGTATTGGAATGTGCAAATATTTTGAACTGCCAGAACAGGTGTTAATTTTTTACAAGTGTCAGTTGCAAATAGGATCAAAAAATAATGCTGAGAAAAGAAGGAAAGAAAATAGAAAGTTGTATCCATCACCTGACATATTATAACACTCTTGTGGGTCCAGAAATAACTGGATCAACTGTTTTCCGTCTTGCTGTGATTGATACTTCCTTCTGATCTGAGGTCAGTTTGATTGTGATGGGCTGTTGTTCTGATTATTGGAGGCATATTAGGGTCCATGTGGCGACAGTCGGCGTCTCCCTGATCTCCTCATGTTAAAAGCTGTTTCTTTGAATTATTCTCTGAGGAGACCCCCACCTTCAGCCTTCTGCCTCCCCTCCTGCCTCCAGCTTTCCCTCCCTCCACCTCATTTTTCCCTCCTCTTTCCTCCTCTGCGTCTACACCCACTTGAACTTCCATCTTGTCGTGTACATTTTTCCCTCTTTTCTCAAACTTTCATTTCACATGTAGAATTCCTTTTTTTGTTTTGTTTTTTAATTTCTTTAAAACTAAAAAGTAGTGTGAAATGTACATCTTCTCCCCGGTTTTTCATCATTTTTCCCAGTCCCATTTTGTTCTCCGTCCCCCATTAGTGCCCCCACCCCCCGCCCCCTCCAGTCTGTGCGGTGCATTCTCCCTTTGAAGTACCGTATTCTGGTATGTTCTTTTCTGTTCACGCCCCAGCGCTACGTGCTGTCAACACTCCTGGCAGCAGATAATGATCTCCCACTGCTTTTGTAATTGGCCAAATAAACACTTGACAACACTAGTTTAAAACAGACAAGTTATTTGGTTTTAATTAACATAGTAGGGCCTGTAATGGCTTCATTAAAAATGCGTTATTTCAGCTGCATGTTTGATTATGTTGGAAACGGACATCTTGAGGGTCTGTGTTTATTTTCCCTTTCTTTTCTTTCATTGCAGAGCGTTGCTTAGTGTCGCCTCCTGTGTTATCAGTGTGTTTTATTCATTCGACTCAAGTGATTTACATTGCGGTATTTATTTTAAACTTCATACTAAGTGCTAATTATGTGGTTTTAACCGGGTGGAAATCTGCTGTTTGATAATGCCAAATACATGGGGTTGATATTAGCTGATTATTTTATGTCATACAATTTTTCAAAAGGAAAGAAAGATAAAATATCAAAGATTGCCTAGAAACACCATCTGTCTTTTTATTTGGTTCCAGTTTTAAAATTAGGCTTTTTCGTGTGGAACTCCCAGTAATTCTGATGTGTCTTGAGATTTTGCTTTAGGCAAAGTTCAATTTGGTTTTTATTCAGTTAATTTGTGTTATATTTTTAATTAACAAATGAATGTGTTTTTTTTCCAGAAGGGATCTTTAGTCGGATGAAAATCTTAGAAATTAATTTCATCTCTTAAATTACTCAGACGCTTCTCTTATTGAGCCGACTGATTTGATTTAAATCAACTGATGAAAACTATATTGACTCAAGGTTAAAAACAAACTGCAAACCAGAGAGCTAGATTGTGTCTGTCTTATGTATGTATGTCTGAATGTATGCATGGCTGTGTAGGCGCAGGAGGAGAGAATATGGCTTAGGCAGAGCAGAGGAAAAACAACAGCTTTGTTTGTTGACAGATGCCTCCATGCTTATGGTCTGTTAATTGGATAACAATGTAAACAATCACCGATGGCGCCCGTCTCCTGTGTCAGTGTGGCATCTTGTTTCCCTACTTTCTTTTTCAGAGTCAGATGCTGCTCTCCCCTCGTTGTCTCCCTAGTGCACATTTGTGCATCAAGCACAAACTCCCATTCACAGAACACACACACACACACACACAAGCTTATATGTAGCGTATATACACACATGTACACACAGAGGCACACACACACCTGCTCCACCCCAAAGCCTCATTTACTCCTACCTGATGCTGTGGTGTCATAACAGCCTGTCGGGTTCATTAGCATGGCAGCCATTTGCAACGTGCGGCTCCTGAGGTGGGAAAAGGAACGCAACAGCCCTGTTGGTGGTTTTCTCCACCGTTGGGATGGAATATGTTTGCAGCAAACACACACACATGCATGTTTTACCTCTGTTTAAGGCAGCTCTCCTCCAGTGGTGCTACCAGACACTTGACTAGGTTAGGGGGTATGAGGCTGATGTGCCAGCCCCTCCCTGCCCAGGACCCCGCGGAGGAGTCAAGAGTCTAAATGACACGTTGAAATGAGGACAAGGAGATGAAAGACACGAGTCAAAGAGCGGCGCTGTGTACATGCTGTGACATTTTCTATCACCCATGGGACACAGATAGGTTGGCTGATGTTGATGTGTCCTCATCACCTCCTCCTAATTTACTCTCCTCCTTTTGTTCTTTTCTCACCCTTCTTTGTGAGGTTTGGGACACCCTCTAGTTCTGCAGATTCTGTAGTTATCGCAAGATTAAATGTGTAGATTGTTTTAATTATATCGCGTGTCTACCCCTAACAGGTTTCAGGGAGCAAACATGGATTCAGTGTCAGGGAAACACAACGTATGGCCTGTTTCCCATAATGGGGTGGCATCTGTCCCACCGACTGTAATCCCAATACTCAGTGACAATAAAGTTATGCACATGGGGAATTAGAGCTTCGCAGTGTGGCCAGAATCTGTCTGTAATATTCAGGATCAATAAATATCATCATATATGTCAAACTATTGCTTCTTTGTAGTTTAAAAGGTACGTTTAGGTCCTCAGTGCAAGTTGTAGAAGCTAGATGGTTATTTATGGTTTTATGCTTTTCATTGCAAAAACTAAAAATCTAGAGGGAGGGAATTTAGAATAGTGTTAATACTAAAATATTTATTGTCAAAATAGGAATGAGTAAAGACAAAACACTAACATGTTTCAAGAATATTTTATGTGACAATGTGAACAAAAGAAATTAAAAAAAGAAAAGAAAAATTAATATCACAATAATTATGATAAAATATGGACATCTATAGAACCATGTAAACCCTTGATTCGTGCTACCCACTTTAACAGTTCAGTGTTGTTCTCCTCCAGGGGGAATGGATTCTGAAAGAAAAGAGTGGGAAAATATTTATTATTTCTCATTAACTCTGTATGAGGTTTTTTTTGGTTTTTGTTAATACATATATAGAAGTTATTTACATGGTTACAAATGCTGATGGGGTAATGCTGTCTGAAAATAATAAAAAGATCTTTCCAAAAAATAAATAAAATATGGACATCACAATGTTTGCATTAATAACGGTAGTAACACTGAGCATTCCTGGGAGTTTTGTTTGATTTTCTTTTGTTTGTAAAACATTTTCAGGTAAACCATTTACAGGTAAAATAAGTGAGTCAGTAACACAAGTTAATAAGTTTGTTAATTTGCTAAATATTTTTATATGAAAGTTGAGATTCTTTTTATTTTTTATTTATTTTTATTTATTTCATCTGATAGCTGTTGTGTTTTAATAACTGATCCAACCCCTGGGGGAAAAAAAGACCTTGCACTGTGATTTTCCAGTAATTATATAGTGATGATTGGAAAGGTTATTGTGATAAAATATTAATTACCATGATAAATGTGAAATCATTTTTCACCTCAAAAACTGACTACTGAAAATTTCAGGAAAAAGAAGGTTCTTTTGTAGTGTTAAATGTACAATTTAATTCAGTTTATAGCAGGGATGTCAAACTCATGTTAGTTCCAGGGGCACATTAAGCCAAATTTAATCAGAAGTGGGCCGGGCCAGTGAAATAATGACATAATAATATAAAAATTATGTCAACTCCAAACCTTCCTCTATGTTTTAGTGCAAACAAAATAAAATTATGCGGTGAAAATGTTCACATCTACCATCTACATCTACATCTACATCCACATCTACATCTACCAATTATCCTTTAAAGCAATGTGAACAAATTGAAATTTCTTTCTCAGTTTATCATTTACACATGTACATTATAACTTATAGATCACAGTGGATCAACAAATACACGGAATATGTAATAACAGGCAAACTTTAGACATTTTAAAATGTTCATATTTGTTCAGATTATTTGTGTTTTTGTGAAATAGCACTTTGTTTTAGTGTAAATACAGTGAAATGACATGAAAATGTTTAAATTTACAAAGAAAAAATGTGGTGTTGTGAGTATTTATTGATTATTGTGATAGTATTTTACTGATCCAACACACATGAGATTAAATTGGTCTATATGTGGAACCTGAAGTAAAATGATTAATAGCTGCAGTATAATTTTTGCATTTCACAAATTCATCCCATGGGCCAGAATGGACCCTTAGGCGGGCCTGATTTGCCCCCCGGGCCGCATGTTTGACACCTCTGGGTTATACAGTCAGATGTCTGTGATTACAGACTGATCTGAGGGTTTTAAATTCTGTTCAAACTACAAAACCTTGTGCCCTGACCCTTGGTTTGAGTGAGAAATACTCCCCCAAAAAATTATTTAACTTGTAAAAAGTATTTTTGAAATCCTCAGGAAGAGCCACAGAGGATAATTATTAGTTTATGAGTTAATTAGTTATTATTAATGTATCAATATATAAAGGCATTTGTGCTTTTTTTTTAATGCTTTGAACAAAATAAAGATCCTAAAGATAAAACGGGAATTTCAACCTCATAAACTGATATCGGTGTAATTATATTCACTGATCTTTAAGAAAAGTGATGTGGATACAATCTAAAAATAGTAAAACGATAACTATGATTGTTTTATCACCATCATTCACAGAGCATTTCTTTGTTTAGTAAAATAAAAAATAACCTAAATGAAAGGTTGAGGCGTGTGGCATGTTAATGAATATTTGCACTTTGCACCTTTGTCCAATTCTGGTTCATGGTCAAAGGTCCTGTTTCGTTCCCTCCAATTGTCCGTCTGAGCCGTATCACTTTGCTTGTTTGTGAAGTTGACCTTTACGGCGCGAGGTTTGCCCTTTGACCTTTTACAGCAGGTACAGGCTGTGGGTTAATTATCCCAGTGTGAGGTTAGAATGGCAGCCTTAATCAGAGGGGCTGACGTAGCAGTCATCAGATAAGCCCCGGACACATCTCGGTGTCACACCACCTCGCCATCACACACCCACTCAGCCCAGGTGTTAGACTGGTCCGATGTAACTCAACCCCTCCAGTGATTAGCTCACATAAGCTAAGAGGCCCAGGGGGCGGGGGGTGTCAGAGAGAGGGAAACACACTCAGATTGTCCTGCTTTAAAAAACATAGGTCAGGCAACCTTAATGTCAGCTAACCTGATCAGATTCGTCGTGGGTGGTGCTGCATTATTCCTGTGCTTTCAGACAATAGCCTGTTGGACCAACAACTGAATATAGATAAATGTTTCTGTCCGAGACGACGGCTACCATTCCATCTGCCCTTTATTATGGCTGAAATAAGTCAAAATTAGACAAAAAACACAAAGTTCTCTCCTCAGTCTACACACTCTCACCTATACTGAGCTTTTCACACACACACACACACACACACACACACACGCACACACACTCTCTCTTCCTCTGCCGTCCTGTAACCTACATCAGTTTGTTCTGGATCGGAGCCTGTTTAAGAAAACAAACCTGACGGTCCTCTCAGGGAAACAAAACTCTGGCTGCTCAGATTACTGACCAGACTTTTTAAAACATGATGTTAGAATAATACACACTCTCTCCTGCTGCAGCACACACACATTAAATGAATGCAGCCCTTTTCTGTAGTGAATATGTGGAGAGACAGAATCTGAATGGGACAGAGTCACAGAGGCCACTAGTCTGAATGAATTGGAAAATGCTGTTTCAATGAAGAAGACACTGAATTTAGAATGTATCTAATACTCAAAGAGAAAAATAATGTTGTGTATTGCACTGGGTCACGAGGAAAAATAAGTAATGATCTATGTATGTGTAAAACGAAGTAGATTAATGATGATGCCAGTGCTGATGTACCAGGATACCTGCTGGAACAAACCATTAGATTAACGTTAACAAAGCAGGCCTTCTGGAGTATATTGTATTGGAGTTGAATCGGTAACGTCAGCTTTACAGTGGTTGGATGCGACTTGTGGCTTTTCCACTGTCAGTTTTGGCTCAACTGCATCAACTTGACACTGTTTTTTTGGCATTTCCACTGTTTGAGAGCTGAGGCTATCAGACACTGTTTCTAGTTCCCCTTTGCTGAGGTTCAAGGCCATAATTGAATTATTACGTGTAATCACACAGATCACATATTGGCGGGGCCAAATCATCACTGTCGCCCCCAAGAAGGTCAACTGACCTGCTGGGAAATGTACAAGCATGTCAGAGCAAATGCTAATATTTGCTCTATCTTTAAATAATATTTTAAATTTACCAAAAGTTTGAGGTCTAAACATCTATAGTGTCAAATATTTTTTTTTTTTATGGTGTTTTATTTTAGAAATTTAAGTCACAGTTTGAAGTTTTATCCTGCTCCAGTGTTGGATGATGATGATAAAAGAGAATAACCTTTATTATCAGTGTGTGTTGAATGGAATTTTTACTCCAGTCAGTACAACAATATGAATAAAAAGCCAATACGCCAAATAATAGAATTACAAAAGAAAACTAAAAAGTAAGATAACATAATAGAATATATAATTTAACAAAAGTAAAATAAGAATACAACTGAAATAGAATAAAATTAAAATAGACATAAGATCTGAATTTACACAGTATTAACAGTATGTATATCTGTGAATATGAACATGTATACTTAAATGTGATGTGCTGATACCAGTAGAAGAGTGGAAAAGCTTCTTGGATATATCACAATATGACAGTTCAAGGTCCGTTTACGTCAGTGAGTAGTAGAAGTTCATGATGGACCATTTGTACACAGATTTCTAATGGCTTATCAATCAGGTCTAATGTGAGTTATAAAAGGAAAAAAAGCATCTGGGAAAGACTGCTTTAAACAAATGATTTGCAAATAACATTAAAATGAACAAATCCCTGTAAAATGATAACACTGATACAAGTTTTAGTAATTAAAAAACTACAAATATAACCTGAATGTGGGTGTGGAGCTCCAGCTAAGTAACCGCAGATAAACCGTTGTTTTATACAGTTTGAGTAAAACCAAGAGGAGAACGCAGACGGCTGGAGTTGGTGAATAGTAGCGCGAGTTCAACACACGACTTCTGTTAAGTATTAACCCTTTAAGACCCATAACTAGTTTTTGTCACAACTTCCAATTGATTTTTTTTTTATCTTTCCCAAATGCTTTATCACCATTAATTAAAATATCATCCTTTGCATTTTTCATTGAAAATCAGATATTTTCGTCTGTGATTTACTGATCATTTAGATGTTCCTAAAAAGTCAGGGGTTATTATTTTAGAAACTGAGAAAACTGTGGAAAAAGGGATTCTTACAGCATCTGAACATAAAAACAACTGTCTCCACCCACTGTCATTTCTCCAACTCAATGGGTTTTACAGGTGAATCAATGTTGTAGAAGATGACGGTGTTTCCATATTCACTACAGACTGACCCTGTGAACATCCAAATGGGTCATATCTGATGACAAACTGCATTTTACACCAGTTTACATGGATTGATAGGATTAGTGGATCAACAGGTATTAAACACTTGAGGTCAGCAGATGCTTTGGTCAGTGGTAGATGTTTGGGTTTTTATGGGTTAACCTTGCTGAAATAAGTGGGTTTGTCTTCTTCCAGATCACACAGTTGGATCCAGGGTCGACTCTGCTGGAGGCCAAGTTGTTCCCACAGGAGACTCTGTTCCTGGAGGCGAAAGAATAGGACGTGGTCATCCGGCGGCTCAGAGGACACACTGACCAGTGGACTTGAACAGGCTGAACATAAACTACTCACCAAGCATGGCCCCCCCCTCCACGTCTGGGCCGACAACACACACACACACCCACACAGAGGCCACTCTCAGACACACACTCACACACACTGGCATGCACGTCCAGTGACACACTAGTGCAGTAAGCTTCTCTGTGGTCGGCCTAGTCGCGGTCATCAATGCCTGGTGTTCACGTGTTGCACCGAGGAGCAAAGACAGTATCACAAGCACACGGCCAAACACTCACCTCGCTCGTCTCCTCTGTCTGTCTCTGAAGCCGTCGCACCTTTATCCACATCACCTTCCAAACTGCTGTGTCATGGTTTTCTCACAACACACAAACACAACATAGTGCGATAACAGCATCGAGAGACTAAGTAGATTCATCTTTGTCAGAGGAGGAAAAAAAACGACAAAACCACGGACTTGTTCCCCGTTTTCACGTTCAACACACTAAGGCTGCTTTTTTTAGAACATGTTCTTTTGTGTTTGAAATCAAAAAAATGCTAAAAAAATAAAATAAACAACAAGAAGAGATGTTGCCCTGCAGAAAAGTTTGGGCTGTCTCATCTCCACCTGTGTTTAACCCTTCAAGCCTTCCTAAACCTCTCCTCTACCCCTCTCCCTTCCTCTTTCTCTACCCCCATCCCCTCCGTCCACTGTTGCCGTGGGGATGAGACGAACCTGGACGTGGACAGCGTCTGCTGTGGACACTCTGGTCTTTGCCTCCCTGGTTCCGAACGTCCACCGCTCCACAAGCCAACAATCTGCTCCGATTTCAGTTTTTTCTTTCTTTCTTTTTTCTTTTTCTTGATCCTTTTTAAGTTTGATGCTGTATTAGTTTTAGTTTGATATACATTATATAAAATATATGAATATTGACATCAATCCGTGTAGCGCCACTGTCTGTCAAACACGTCTGGTCTTCCATGCACATTTTATACTTCTGTTAAAATAATCTGAACATGCCAACAGTTTTAAATTAGTTTCATTTAGGGTTTCTGGAGACAATGAAAAGCCAAGTCTATGAATTTCATGTTTGAGTGATGATTAAGGAAACTAACATTTCTTCAGACAATTTGGTAATTTTAGATATTTGAAGGTGCCGTGTTTTTTATATTGCTTTACACAGGAAGCTGGTTTCCCCTGACATAGTCCACCGTGTGTCTACAGTAGCTCCAGTCCTACTGTGTCTGAATGGGGACCAGCGTTAAAATCCCCTTAAATACAACGCCCACAACAAACCAAACACAAACACTCATAAATGAGGTTCCATATTTACATGTACAGTTTTTGCAGTCACCATAGATAAGACAGAGGTGGGTATGTATTTGCAGTTTTCATCTTTGCCTCTCGGAGTCACTAAATATCCCACAATGAACCATTAACTCATAAACGACTGCGTCTGAAGGTCACTTCTGGTGTATGGTGTATTGGAAAATTTCCAAACTTTCCCTACATCATGCCCCGACCTAACCTTAAACGAATGGAATTACATCCTATATTAAGGTGCATCATTGACTACGACTATGTTTGAGTGTTGGAAACAGTTATTTTCCACTTAACCAGAATGGACAAAACACCGGCTCTAACAGGATACGTTCAGAGTCTTTTCAGTTGCTGTTGGTGATGGTAGATGGACGAGATCTCCAGTTTCACCCCTAAATGTCACTGAATATTAAACATTGAACCTTTAAATTCTATCAAGGATTCTGGAGCAGATATAAATATTAATCTCCCTACATTAAATTGTGAGAATTTTAAAGCACCAAAAACGATAAAGATGACGCACTTAATGACTTTCTATTCATATTATTAAGAATCCATTCACCGGACTTGTCTGATGATTCTCAGTCAACGTGCAGCTGATACTGTCCAGTTCCAGCGTTTCCATGTCCATGTCACTTCTCCGGCACCGCAGACACCCTCCTCTTAACTAAAGCTTTAATACACTCATTTGTGCGCCACCTGGTAATATCAGCCACACCGCAGCTAATTTCCTGCCTTCAGCGAGGAGAGATCACACAGGCTTAGCCCACCATCTGTACCGGGGCTCGTCTTGTCAGTTAAAGGCAAAGTTGGAGAACCCCAGCAGAGCAGCAGCATCAGCAAACAGCCTCTCCCTCATTGATTCAAAAAAAAAAAAAAAAAGCTCATCACAGCAGCCTGGGATACACGGAAACACAAAAACAGCACAGAAACACTGATGGAGGAACAGATTCTGTGATGCTGCAGTGACCAGTCAAACCAGTATCATGAGCTGCTGCAGTGAAATGAATCAACTGACCTCAGTGACATGATTAGAAAACTTTATTTTCTCCATCATGAGTGAAGTTGTGACTTTTGTAAATGCAGTGAAGACAAACATTTAACTCGACTGTAAAACTAAGCTCTGGCTCTTTGGGGAATAATGTTAAGACTTTTATTTAATCCCACAAGTAGCTCCAATCTTCTTTATGAACTGGATTAGACAAATCTAGACTAAATAAATCCGAGGTTTCCTTCAGATTCCCAAAGGTTTAGGAACTGGGATGGCTTTTTTGTTATTTGACTAAAAACTATGCATTTTTGGACCGATGGTGAAAGATATGTGAAACAAATCTGCTCACTGATGAATTTCCAATATGTGAATAATCAATGACATTTGTAAAATCATGTCTGTTCAAGCTGTTCGGAGTTGCTTTACTATTAAATGGGAGTTCTCTGTTCTTCACCTTAATCCTTGTGGGTAAAATAGATAAATATCTAAGGAATCCTGTCATCAAATCAATCAAATGTCAGTGAAAACTTTTAAGATGGTACTGAAGGTTGTTCCCAGTCACACAGTCGTCTCGTTCACTCCCGTAAACGCAAGTTCAATTGGTGTTTCACTGAATGCGTGGACTGTGTGTGAATCAGACAAATGTCCTACGTCTGAGTGTGACTGTGTGTTTGTCAGCTTCTCTGTGTCTGTCTCGCTTCTCACGCAAAGGAATGAGTCGACCTAACGTGCTCAGCCATTCGCACTTCCCAGGTCTGACCAGACAAGAGTTACGCTGAAGGCAAACACAGCGAAACACTGCAGGACTAATCCTCTGAGCTCTGTCTCTTTGTGTTAATCAGAACCTGTTCAGGTATTTAACAAATGTGGCTCAGTCATTATTGTGAAACATGGCATGGAAACATGCACAAACTATGATGTTTGGTATTAAACAGAATATGAAAATGCATCTTAACATTTGTTCCTTGATCAGCAGGCCAGACCATAATGAGTATAATCCAGGATGACAGCACAGGTAAGTAAATAAGTGAAATTCAGCCGAGCTTCACCATGGACTCTGTTCATGAAATCTGTTTTCTGTGGGAATAGTGTAGGCTTTTTGTGATCCCTACGGGCACAAAGATGTGACCAGGATGTGGTTCTATGTGGAGAACAGGCTCTGGGAGCTGGAGATGACACGTGATGGAATTACAGAGGACGGTGGACATGTTCTTTAGCTGAATCCATCTGCTGTGAAGATTACATGGAGCGTATGCAGATCAAGATATAACTGAGGGACTTTTTTGTCTATAGCATAAATCTTGCATACATCTTTATGAAAGAAAAAACTAACCTAATATGTATTATGGTCATTATGATCATGTCTTAAAAATTTCCATAATTATTTACAGGAACAACCATTTATTAAGAAAGGATTAATAAATAATTAATAAATGACTAGATATACTACTAAAATGTCACCTAAATAACCGTCCAAATTTAATAATAACCACCTTCTAATTAGCTAAACAATAATAAAATGAGCTTATTCAAAGATGGTTATGATTGTTTTCTTTTTATTAAGTTGAGATAATCATTGCAGTTATTTGGTTTTTGGCTGTATATCAAATTTTATACGGAAAATAATAAATTGTATCCAAGAAATCACTTTCTACTAAATTACCCAAAACAAAAACTTCTTTTAAGGAAGCGTGTTAATTCCAAGTCACATGACCTGCTCCACATGACGTCATTTCCTCCTGAAGAAAAGACTGAGACTCCATGTTCCTTCTCCTCTGTCTTAGATATAGTGTGTGAGTCAGGTGTGTATTTATCACACTCTTATGTCAACAGTGTTACTACAAGATCTTTATTAATAACTTTCAATTTCAATTTTACTCAGTTGTATATATGATATTTAGAAGAATGTTTCTGTAAATATGTCGTGCAGTGTGATGGGTCTGTTGATTTTAGGCCTGAAAACAACAAAAATGTCAACTGTTACCCTGTAGAGGGAACTCGAAAGGTCCCTCTTTTATATATTTACTCATGCTCATAAAATATTTATAAATGTCCTATAACGTGCATCGTTAACAAACAAACAAAAAAAACCCCACACACACATTTCAGGTGTCATATAGTCAAACTGTTTGTCCAGATCAGGTCACTTGGAGTTGATCAGATCCTTGTCGTGTACACTTCAGAGTTTATGGTGGGTGGACTTATTAACATCTGCACAAACTGTAAAGTACAAATATCAATCAGAAACATGTCGTCTTTAAAGTGAATACAAACTATAAAAACTAAGACTAAAAGTTGATACAGATATAATTTAGCCTTTCATGCATAGTGGTCACTATGGACAGTTATTCTCCCGCTGTTCTCTTCTATATTCATGGTTTGTTGTTTTAGTTCCATATCAGCCAACACAGTGGACACTTACGCATCATCTCATAATACACTGTAATTCACACTATTAATGTAACTTTGCTGCTCTTCATAAACCTGATCTGCTGTAACATGTTTGAGTGTAAATCATTTGCTAATTGTTAATTTACAGGGTTTTTTTTCACTTACTTTTTTTTTCTTTTTGCATATTATCTCCATGAACTGAGTCATAACCTGTATTAGAGTATGTTAAAATGTGAGAAAACATCAGATTAGCTGTATTAAAACTGTTTTTATTTCATAGTTTTCATACAGTATATCGGTAAATACGTGTTTTGTTTTGTTTTTTTGCTTCAGCTGAGTGGACAGTTTTGCAAATCTGAAAAATAGGTTCATAAAAAAATGTCGATTGCATTTTTTATTTGGTCAAGGCAGATGGCCATCCTCCAGGAGTCAGGGTCTGCTCGAGGTTTCTGCCTGTTAAAAGGAAGTTTTTCCTCGCCACTGTCACCAGTTTCATGTGTTTGCTCCTGGAGGATTCTGTTGGGTTTCTGTAAATTGGCTTCAGAGTCCGGTTCCCACCAGCTCTATTTGTAAAGTGTCATGAGATAACTTTGTTATGATTTGGCGCTGTATAAATAAATTTGGATTTGATTTATTTTAATGCCTAAAGATGACTAAAACCTCTTAGGAAAAAAAAAATCTGATTAAGGTTCTTATAATTCATGCATGAAAGGGTTAAAGCAAAGTTTAGACCAATAAAAACACATCAGATCTTAGGTGAATCCATCAGGCGTAAACGCTGCTCAGTGACATCATAGTGTTAAACAGTAAACATGTGAGCAGGTCACGCTTCATGTAACATTTTATAAACATCTTATAAAGTGTTTAAAATCATATGATTCTAAATAGAAACAGTCAGGCCTATAGTATCTGTCTGTTCCATATGATGAACTTAACTCGGATGGTTTCCTGTGAACTACTAAACTCTAATAGTTGAATCTTAAAACTAAAGTAAATTCACGGTTTTCTTTGGTTTTACAAAACTTTTAAACTTTGACGTGTGATGATATGATTCCATTCCCAAACCTTTTCTGTTCCAGACAAAAAAGACCAATCTGGTGTCTGCTCTGGATCCAAATGTAAGAAAATTAACTATGAACTAAGAGAACATGAGCAATACTTTACTGGTTCTGTTGTCATTGAAGCTCAGCACAGACCAAACAGCTTTACCACCGTTTATGATACATCCTTAGAAATATCACAGAATAGGATGAAACTGTATAACTTCATATACATACACATATGTGTCACATCTTTAAACACTTTTTTTCCATTTGGTTCCTCCAGTGTTGTATTCAAAGTTCAGCTCAAGTGAAGAGTTCAGTAAAACATCATCTAAAGCAGGGGTGTCCTACCCTGGTCCTCGAGGGCCGGTATCCTACATGTTTTAGATGTGTCCCTCTTCCAACACACCTGATTCAAATGATCAGCCCATCATCAAGCCCTGCAGAAGCCTGACAACGACCATCAGGTGTGCTGGAAGGGGGAAAAGTCTAAAACCTGCAGGATACCGGCCCCCGAGGACCAGGATTGGTGACCCCTGATCTAAAGCTTTAAAAGTAAAAGTAGGGTCGAATCGTGCTGTAGAATGACACTTTTTAAAGTAGTATATTGACGCCTTCTTAAAATAATCACCTATTTGTTGAATATATAGTATTTACTAACAATTTTAATCTAAACAGTTATAACAACAGATGCCTATACACATATGAACCACAAGGTCCGTCAAACATTGAACGTGAGAGAATTAAATGACTTCACACATGAAATTTTTGAACATGCCAAAATGACTTAAGCAATTATTTTAAGAGGGTGAGGATATAATTATACAGTACTATATGTATATAACAACTGTATGTGAGTGAATGTTCATCATTTTGTCACTGAGCCACATTTCGATCACTTCTGTACATTAGTAACACCATCGTATTATTCAGTGTAGTGGAAAAGTAGAAAGATGAAATAGACTAAAACAGAAATGCTGTAGTAAAGTATAAGTACGGGTAAGCTGTACTGAGGGTGTGTACTGCTGTAAATATACTGAGTTACATTCAACCACTGGGAGTAGGAAAATGACTGAACATATTATGGCCTTTTCTAGTATTTTACTCTGTCAGCTGGTGACACATTGTGGACGCTGTGAATGTTCTGACCTTAGGTTTGAAGGAAACATTCAGGGGTTCAATACTGAAATTTCATGTATTTAATAGCTCAGTTTGTGTATGTTTGGTTTCTACAGTACATGAGGAGTGTACACGATGCACGTCCTATAGACACATGCAGCTGTGTGTGTCTGTACATAGTGCATCTCCTCTCATGTGTGTGATTACAGTTTCTATTATTATTAATTTATGCAGCTGATTGAGTTCGATGTGCACAGACATGTTCTTCTGTTCCGTTGCAGCTAATGATGATGATTCGCTCAGAAATGTCAGTGAGACATAATGATATTCTGCTCTTATACCTGAACAAACTTGTCACTAGTTGTTTTTGTTTCATCAGGTCATCAGGTGTTTCAGATGTAAGAGGATTAGTTCGGAACATTATTACTCTGCTTCCATTAAACCTAAACTCAGCCTCGGTTTCTTGTATTTATAATCAACAAACCTAAAACATTTGTCAACTGGGTTTAAAGTTAAACTTAACCTTTAACCCAACACCAGAAGGAAGTCTGGGAATTTGGGACATTTTTTACTATGTCTCACTTTCTAAAGACCACCTTAAGTTACTACTACTACTACTACTACTACTACGACGACGACGACGACGACGACGACGACGACGACGACGACGACGACGACGACGACGACGACGACGACGACGACGAC
>JAQQZY010000020.1:34180122-34190952 GCA_030068375.1 Ostorhinchus rueppellii
GCCGCTCCGGGGTGCAGGGCAGCGGAAACATGCTGCTACATATGTTGGGTCAAGCATGGCCTTTGTTGGATCTTAGAGGGTGTTAAAAACCCACTCGGCTGTAGCTGCTGCTCAAAGAAATGAAAGCCTGGCGTGGGTTTGGGATGCATAGGCCTAATGAAGCGGCTAAAAGAATGTTGGATTTTCTAAGTGGCACAGTCACTTTTAATTGCGCGGGGGGACGATTTTAATTGGACCAGGAGGAATAATAGTGAACTTAATCCCTGTCATAATGCATCTTAAAAAAATGAATTTTCCGTTAGATTCGGCCAAACACAACAGAAAACAGAGTTTAAAGCTGAGTTAATAATGAATGTGTCTGTGGTATCAGCTCTGTGGACGAACACAAACCAATAAACACTGGTTCAGTTTAGGTATTTTCCACTGAAATGTCTCCTCAGCACAAGCTCATGGACACTTTATGTCCAACTGCCTCTCACTTTCTCTGTCTCTGTTCCCACAAACATCCCCAACTAAAGAGGAAGACTTGGTTGTACTTTGACATCATCCACCCTTCTTCCTTTCCTTCATCTTCATCCTCCTCTTCCCCACAGGTCTTCTCTCTGCAGGTTGTAACTGAGGGATGACGGACGGCGTCGCCCTGCAGATAATTACTTTGAATGTCAAAAAGATGTAGTTTTAATATCGTCTCTATTAGCCTGTTGGTTGGTAATTAAGGTGCAGATGACAGCGGCGGGGGAAACAGATGGCATTTGCTTACAGTGATTCACAGTGTAAACAATGAGAGAGAGAGAGAGAGAGAGAGAGAGAGAGAGAGGGAGGCAGAGGGAGGCAGGGCTGCGCGCGCTGCTCACACCGACCAGCTTTCTGCGGCTCGTGCTTCCGGTCTCTGTTCACGAGCTTGGTGTCACTAAGGCTGAGGCTCCTTCGACTCCCAAGGACGGACAGTTATTGACTTAGAACAAAACAAAACAAAACAAAACAAAAAACATACAAATGCCACTAGTTAATGTTAGATTCAGCATCTGTGTGAACTGTCTGAGTAAAAGCAGCTGAGGATGGAGGAAGGTTTGTGTTTGGAGACACCGATGCATCCTCAACTTGGATATTTATCAAATATTAGACATTTTCACAAGGAACGAGAGAATTACACACTGGGTATAAACAAACAAATAAACAAACAAAAAAGGTTCATTATAATTAGCAACAAATGATCTAATCATCTATGCTAGACTACTTTTTAGGGTAAAGAATATGAAATTTGTTAGAAACGAATAAATGATATATTAATACTTTAAAAAAATTTAGGAAACTGAACCTAAATAAAAATTAAATCTTCAACAAAGAAATAGAGTTTCCAGTAATTAATGGTAAATGAATCTAAATAGACGCACAAAAGTGAAGAAACACGATTTTGGGAATCATTATTATTAATTTAAAATGTGTGTATTATTCTGATTCTTATTATTATAAATAATAATAATAATAATAATAATAATAATAATAATAATAAAAAATTAATTATTAATTATTATAATAATCACACGTCTTGTTGGACAGTCACCGCCTGGACGCGCTCATCCTAAATGTTTCGTTATTTACAATAAAATGTCATAGAGAACAGTAAAATGTTGACGCTGATAAAATTACAGGTTATTGTGTAAAACACCAAAAGGTAAAAATAACCACTTATATTTGAAAACATGCCAAGGAATTAAAGACGAGAGTAAACAATTAAAAATGTCAAGTATTGTTTCAGTAATTAAACAGTGTAACGTGTAATCCTGCACAAAAGCGGAGTTCATTTGTCGGTTTGCGGAACTGAAGGAAAATCCATAAATCCACAGCATTTATGTCTGTGAACATTGGACAAAAATGTTTTCAACAACGAGCGTCGAATAAATAGATTATTACAGATGGATGAACCGGTTCCATCAGATCAGATTGACTGAAAAATAGAACATAAAAGAAGGAATGCAAAATAAAATAAAATAAAATAACACAATAACATTTATTTAATGAAAATCAGTAAAACAGCGAAAAACATGACTTCATTAATCGAAAATAAGATTTTAATATTTAACCTTGAACAGAGGATATCTGAGGTTCTGTCTCCAAAAACTCATTTAATGCTTTTTAAGACGGTGTTTAAAGTTTTTTTTTTCCGTCTACACATGGCACGTAACGAGATTCGAATCTGGACCAGAGTTCATTTACAGTAGCCTGTCTGTGTATCGAGTATCCGTTCACTTTATCAATAGCTTCACTCTGAACAGTCGATAACCTGCAAATCCACACCTGTCTGACAGAGCAAACGAAGCCCCACGAATCAACAAAATAAATCATACTTACCTCCGGGATGGTGAGGTAACGGTCACAGCATTTGGGGGAAACACAACTTTATCTAGTCTGGTTTATATACCGTTAAAGGTTCTTATTACTTCATATCAATCATGTCTCCAAAATGATGCAAAATTAGAGTAAATGTACACAGAGGATGAGACTGTCCTTCATCTCAGGGCTACTGTTGGACTTGACTCTTCCATTTGGAAACAGAGTTATGATAAAGATAAAGTTTGCCCCAATGAAGGGAAGAACATATTGTTTTCAGTCTATAAAAATCTTTTTTGGAAATACAGAGCATCGATTTGAGCTTTCCGGGAACTCCCTTCACAATCTTAACACTTGATATTTGGAAAAAGAACTCAGGTGGACACAGTAGAAAAAACGCCAAGCCAATCAGGTGTCTCCTTCCTCCTTTGGCCAATGACAGGCGCCACATTGTTGTCAAATTTGTCTAATGAAAACGTAGGAGCAACAATAGAGAGGGGGAGAGGGGGATCTGTATCCACTGACGATCTCTGGAGTAAGTTAGTGTCTCAGGCTGCGCCGAGTATCCACCGGGCTCCTCCTGGACAGTCTGAGCCCACGGCAGGGCAGGAATGGTCGCTCCACTTGGCTCCTGTCTGATCCGGATCTGACTGTAGCGCATTAGAATCCGGCTCGGTTCTGTTGTTGTCTCCTTTCTACAGTTTTCATTAGATCTTCGATCCCAGTTTTTAATATCTCCGTCAGGGCAGACCCGGTTGACTTCACCTGTTGCCCGGACATGTCTGGTACCGCGGCGCTGGTGTGAACGGCTCGGCTCGGCTCGGTTTCAGAGTACCTGTTCAGATCTTTGAGAGCAGCGCCGTCCTCTTGTTCATCGATCAGTGAAACCACATTAGAACCCAGACATGGACCTGAGACCGGAACATCCCACCGCCTCCTCCGCATCCCAGGTCCATCCTGGGGCGGCGGCAGCGGCCGCAGCGGCCTCCATCCCGGTGTCCATGGCCAGTAACCTGCTGCGTGGCCCGCCGCTGCTCCTGCGCGCCGCGGACAAGTACCCACGCACTCCGAAGTGCGCGCGCTGCAGGAACCACGGCGTGGTGTCCGCGCTCAAAGGCCACAAGCGCTACTGCCGCTGGAAGGACTGTATGTGCGCCAAGTGCACCCTGATCGCCGAGAGGCAGCGGGTGATGGCGGCGCAGGTGGCGCTGCGTCGGCAACAGGCGCAGGAGGAGAACGAAGCCCGGGAACTGCAGCTGCTCTACGGGACTGCGGAGGGACTGGCCCTGGCGGCCGCCAACGGCATCATACCCCCCCGGCCCAACTACGAGGTGTTCAGTTCTGTCAACAGCGAGAGCAACTCAGGTGAGTGGAGCTGCAGGAAAGTAATCCGATGGATGAGCCGCGTTAAAAGCAGCTGACATCAGGACCAGGGGCTTCAAATAAACAGAAGAGCGAATTATCACGTTTTCTAACCCACACAGTATTAAAAAAATCATTCCCATTTGTTTAGTTGAACTAATTCAGTAAACCTGTCAAATGAAACAACTGGGTGGAATGTTGTGATGAACATGTTCTTAGAACAAAACTCCACTTCGGTGGCTCACTCCGTGACTCCTGTTGGTGTCATTAATAACTGTTCCACATCAGTCTCTTTTATCGGTGTGTGTTTTATGTGTTCTTCTGTCTTATGTCACATCTTTCCTGCTGTTTGTGAACAGATTCCAGCATCCAGAAGTACGAACTGTTTCCAAAGACCCAGCTGTCCGGACCGGCAACCCCCCAGCAGACCGGGGCCAAACCGGCGTCCACGGAAAGTGACTCGGCCCCGGGCATCTCGTCTCCGGACGGACGGCACGGAGGTTCTGGTTCCGAAAACGGAGACAGCGAGTCTTTCATCAACTCCCCGGTTTCCAAGCCCCTAAAGGACGGAGAGGAGACTCCCGGGTCCATCAGTTCCCTCGGTTCTGACTCCGGTTCTGACACCGACAAAGACGAGCAGGAACCGTCTCCGTCCTCCGCCGCCTCCAGACACATGAACGCCATCGACATCCTGACCCGGGTCTTCCCCAGCCACAAGCGGAGCGTCCTGGAGCTGGTCCTGCAGGGCTGCGGAAAGGATGTGGTCCAGGCCATCGAGCAGATCCTGAACAACAGCGGCGCCCAGAGCCACAGCAAGAGCGGCCCGGAGGAGCCGTGGACGGCCGAAAGGATGCTGCAGGGCGCGCAGCCGCCGCCCGCCTCCGCGTCCGCCACCGCCCCGACCAGGCCCATGTTACCCGGAGCCATGACGCTCAGTAACAGATCCGCCTTTTCGCCTCTCCAGCCGAACGCACCCCACTTCGGCGCTGACCCGGGCACCTATCCCCTGGGCACCCACCTGGGCCTGAACCCGCTGCGCCTGGCCTACTCTGCGCACAGCAGGGGCCTGGCCTTCATGACCCCCTACTCCACCACCGGCCTCATGCCCACCCTGGGCTTCAGACCCCCGATGGACTACGCCTTCAGCGACCTGATCAGAGACAGGACGATGTTACACAAAGAGCAGGGCTACGCCGGCGGCCTGTACGGGCCCCTGGTCAACAACACCCCGGACAAACAGTGACGGAGGCGGCGGTCCAAGCTGGACTCTTCACACACACACATTCCATTGTATTTGTAGCCACAAGTGTTGAACGTCCTGGCAAAATCTGTGATGTGTTTTGGCTACGGGCTCCTGTAAATAATAGGATTATCTGCCTGTAGTCAAATGGTCCGAGAGGAAAAAACGAAACTCACTTCTGTGTAATTTTCAAAAAAATAATTTTATATGTTACACTAAAAAAAACTTTTGGATGACATCCCCCATTTATGATCCATTTACCGAAAAAAAGAAAATGGAAATGAAGCGACATTTATTCTGTTCCGAGTCCTGATCACCCCGGGAAAGTAAAAAAAAAAAAAAAAAAAAAGTAAATAGGTGCAAACAATGCGTAAATGCTTTTATTAGTTTGTAATAATGTGGATCTACAGGATTTAAGATAAAACACGGACAAATGAATTTAATCTGTTCTCCATCAAATAACAACTGTAAAGTTTTCATAGTCATTTCCAAAAGCTCAGACTTTCTGTATTCATTCCCCTTTCACACCTGAAAGTGTCCAGACGGATCAGGTTAAGTTATTAAAGCATGTAGTTCACGGATGTTAACCCTAAAAGTTACCTGTTCTAAAACTAATTCTGTGTGGATACCGTCATCCTTTTTTCTTACGTATTGTTTCATTTCTCTTCTTTTTAGTTGGTTTTCTGCCTGTATTATATACTATATTGCATTTGGTAAAAAAAAAAAAATGAAATGCTATGCTATACCTATCTGACTTTTTCATTTACCCGTTAGTCACCTCTATTTTGTGACAAAGTGCTGAATCAAGTCATTTCTTATTCCAATGTTCCAAGCTGTGCTGTCACATTGTATGAATATTCTGGAAATAAATGTTATTTTAAAGAAACAATATTCTATTTATGTGTTCAAACTTCATCCTGACGCACAAAGTTAATGCGTAAAAACAGCCTCTAAATGTGTGAAATGTATATTTATGTCACCTGACAGGGAACATGACCAAAGCTTGTCTGTATTTTCAGATGTTCAAAGGACAGAACATAGACAACATAGAACATAAAAAGGACTATTTACCACCATGGACAGGATTTTAAAAATGTATCTATGTAAATAGGCTGTACATGAACATTATTATTACACAAAATATTATTACAACATTTATTTGGTTCGAGCTGATAAACCTAAGTGATCTTTCTGTTATTTAGAAAGCAGCTTCAATCATGATGTTTGATTCAATTAATTCAAAACGTACTGACCTTGAAACAATGTGAAAAAAACCTTGTCGAATTATTTTTAATTTTTAATTTTTAATTTTTTAAAATTATATTTAAGTCAGTATTTTACAGCAACTTTTATGGTTAATCTAAGAGATGCCCAAAAGCCTGTTTTTTTTTTTTTTATACCTGTAATATTTTTCAGTGAGATCTTAGTCCTGAAATCAGACCACTGAGTAAAGTAACAGTAAAATTAGGCCGAGATTAATATAAACTGACGAGAATAAAAATGAAACACTATAATACAAGCACAATGACGTTTAAAATCAAAATGAAATTAAATTTACCAAGACAACAGGAAAACAATAAATAAATGAAATTAATAAATACAAATTGAGAATACACACTTAAAAATTGTAAACGAAAAGACAAGGAGGAAAGATTACATTTTGGTAAATGCCTAATTTTATTTAATCTTCAAATGTATATCTCTTAAATCTTTGTGGAAAGTTTGTAGAAGAAATATTTAGTGTCAGAATGAAAATCTAGACTCAGATGTGTAAGTAGCATGAAAAGTCATGAAGGCTCTGGACGTTAAATACAGTTCAATACATCTTTAATCCTTAAACCCTGATGACCTGCTGCTCAGTAATATAGTATTTTATTTTTTGCTACAGATCATCCATTTCTTCCTCTCATCTACTCAGATTACGCCACAGGACAAGAAAGGGGACGTTTGTACAAATGGATGGCGCCACCTGCTGGTCTAATGCGGTCAGTACCACACAGAGCAGTCAAATACTGGTGCCTGACGCAGGTGAATGAAAATAAAATTCTAGTGAAAACCCTGTTTAGCATGAACTGAAAAAAATGTGTAAAAGGAAACAAATAATACAGACAATGGATGAAAACAAAACACCATGTAATATTGTTGAGTAGATTTTAAGTTGTAAAACACACTTCTTAAAAAGTTGATTAAATATTCTCTCAAAACAAATATTTTGTTTAATTTACTAAATATTTCACAACTGTTGATTTTGATTCACCAAGTCCTGGATGTTTTTATCTTTTGTAAAATTGTCAATAAAACCTAGCTCGATGTACATCATTAATCAATAGCAAACTCAAGACAATACTATTTTTTTTTCAAGAAATAAAGAACAATATTGACTTCATCACAATTAAACAGAGTGTAGTGCAGATTTGGGTGAAGTACCTCTGTTGGACTTTTAAATCTAGCTGTCAAACATTAGCAAACAGTTGTCTAAATGATAGAAAACACAAAACAACAAAATTCCTTTGGCCTGTCTCCTGTCATAGCCATCTTTTCAGTTGATCCACTAGATGGCACACTCCAGACAGTTGACCTTTGCAGGATTCTGGTCACTTTGACCTTTGACCTTACATTAACTCTTCTGTAACTATGGACCAAAGAAGTTTTAGTATTTAATAAGGAATAGACAACTACCTATTTTTAATTATAATCAAAGCCTTTATGTCTTATTTGCCAAGAAACCACACTTTTCAAAGAATACAACATTAGCCAGCTATGCTAACATGCTAAGTCCATTCACAACCAGTCAAAGAACAGACTACTGTTCAGAGGTAGGAGTCAGTTTACAGACTTAGAAACATATTATCCTCCAATAAACTACTGTTTAAGAGTCATGCCCCAACGCAAGTCATTAGCTGGCCTTCCCCAGAGCTAAAGCCAGTTAACCTTTCTCTGGAAAAATAAATGTGAAAAATCAGCAGAACAGTGAGCGGTAGTTGGTTAAAAAACTGAGTTATTTGGGTTAAACTCGTTAGCACTGGCCAAAGAAACAACATAAAAGACACGGTCAGCTCTTAATTTTTATCAGAGGGAATAATTAGTGGGACCAAACACCCCTTTTATGCCTGGCCATGCCCTCTTTTCATGTTCTGTCTTGAGTGTCCAAGGAAAGGTGTATAAATTAGTGAAAATGTCTGGTTTTCATTGTTTTTCACAGAAACATTAGGCCTATGTAAATTGGCTGGTACTTTGCACAGAATACTACATTACATGTATAGCATGTGATGAAATCCCCACAAGACTGCCTTATGAGTGGCTCTACAACACTGAAAACGGTGGGAGCAAACTTCAAAGTAGTGTTGCCTCTCAACATACATAAATGTTTCACTGATGATTTAAAAAAAAAAAGTTTTACACACTCCAGCCTGGTTGGAACAAATGGGAAGTGAAGTATACTTTGTGCAAAGTTGGCATGTAGATTTCTGTGTCAGGTAAAGTTTCTGGGGATTTGAAAGCTCATGAGGACACAGAAAAACTTAAAAAAACAAAACAAAAACAGTGCAAGGTAAGAGTTTGTCCACAAAGTTGACTGAGTTCTTTGTCATATCTAGGAGAATAAAGAATCCTGTAAATGCAGCAGAGGGTGTGTTGGCGTTTCACACTGTGAAACACAACAGCTACAAGTCCATGGACTGCACTAGTGCTTTTTAAAAAAAGGCATTTCCAGACTCTGACACCGCCAAAAGGTTTAGTAGTCCCTGCACTAAGACAGAAGCCATTGTTAATGGTGTTCTAGCGCCCCACTCTGTTGAAGAATTCAATGGTGAAAGTAACCATGGAGCAGGGAAAAACTCCCGATCATCATCTGTAATCTGTGACTGGAAGAAGGGTGACATGCTAACAAAATTAATTGAACTTAAAGACACACTAATGAGCTGAAATCATTGCACACTGTAAAATTATTAGGGAAATTAGTATTTTGACCATACATTTATGCAAGTTTTCCAACTTTATACTATATAAATGATATTTCTTGTTGGAATTAGTCATTCTCAGGTGATATACTTTTGTGTAATGGGAATGAATATGTATAAAAATGTTGACACCCTATATTAAGGTGTGTAGAATTATGAGGAAGCTTTTTTTATTCCAGGAAAAATGAATCAAAAAAGGGAACTAACAGTAAATAGTAAAAAAATTGTAAGAAAAAAAAAACAACAACAGAAAAATGAAATGATTTTGAAACAGCTTAAGTACTGAAGCATGACCATAAGGTTCTGACATGTTTTATAGCAAATAGTCAACAAAGTCACAAAATATGCAAAAAGAAGAAAACACACAAATTAACAGCAAAGGATTTCAAAATAATCAAGAAGGAAACTACCATGAACACATTAACCTACAGAACAAAAACCTACCTGCAATGTCCAGAAGTAGATGTTCAGGTCTCAAAGACAAGATTACGGTGAGAAAGGCTGAAATAAGACCACCACTGAACAAGAGACATACATTGAAACATCAGGACTGGACCAAGAACAATCTGAAGACATATTTTTTTTTATAGGATTTATGGACAAATGAGGTCAGAGTAACTTGATGGACCAGATAGTCTGACCCATGACTGCATCAGTAACATCACAGAACTCCACTTCAACTCAGACGCCAAGGTGGAGGTGAGGTTCTGGTATGGGCTGGTATTATTAAAGATTAGCCAGTTGGACCTTTTTGGGTTGAGGATTAACTCAAAATCAACTCCCAAACTCACTTACAGTTTTAGAAGGCATGTTCATCATCAAACAGTGGTAAAACAAACAAACAAACAAACAAACAAACAAACAAACAAACAAACAAAAAACACTTTATCTTGCCAGAAAGGTTTTTTTTTTCTTTATTTTTATACTAGACACTGATCCATCACATACATTGAAGTACTCCACTGTGTGTCAACAAGTCAAGAAACTGACAGACTTCATGAATGGAAGGCTTATAAGTGTTACTGAAATGAAGACTGGCTGTATTTGTTAGAGATTATCTATTTTTGGGGGTAAATTTGAAGTTGTTTGTATGTTATTCTCACTTTAACAGATGAAAATAAACAAGTGACGTTTTTCATTTAGTTGCATAATAATTCTGCATACTAATAGCTGCCAAATGATTGTGTGCACATAGATATTCTCCTACGAAAGCCAAAACCTCCCTTTTACTTTTTTAAATATTTAGGTTGGAGGTCTATGAACATTTTGAATTGACCTGTGAGCACTGCAGTTTTGCAATAACACAATTAATTCTCAAAAATACAACTTGCCTAATAATTGTGCACACAGTGTATATCACTAAAACATTGGCAAAAAATATTTTTTGGGGAAAATTAATTTTATTTACCGGTGACAAATTGTGGATGAATCTGACAAGATGAAGAATGTGTTTTTTAAATTTAAGAAAGTTGCTGCCGAATACGACTCGGACCGGTGTGAGTTGCCCAGCACACACACGGAATGACAGTGTGCATCATGGAGAAGACACAATAGATGTTGACCTTGAGAATATCATGTTCAAAGTCTACCAGCACTTCCACAAACATACTGTACGCACCCGCAGGGGCGTAGCACCAAATTCTGGGCCCTGTACACTCTCCATGCCAGTGGGCCCCATCCCAGTGGAGCCTATTCCAGCCAACTTAGGGTGAAGGCAGGGGACACTCTGGACAGGTCGCCAGTCCATCACAGACATTTAGCCTACCTGTGCTCAAATACCTAAAAGATTAGGCTACATCTAGTTTTTGTATGAACATTTTGATCTATGACACTCGTGCAAATTTTGATTTGCTAAAATGATGAAACATATGGCCAAGCATTGATTATTATGTTGACAGATTGTCTTTTAATTGGGGCTCATTTTTGTGTTGCTATGGG
>JAQQZY010000020.1:34236983-34250308 GCA_030068375.1 Ostorhinchus rueppellii
ACATGTTGACAACTTACACTGGCTGTTGAAGCACATAAATATGCACTGCCGCTTGTCCGGTCCAACTAGCATGTTATTAGCTAAGTAATTTTTACAAGCAGATGGAGTGACAACGAGGATGGCCAATCACATGTACGTTAGTGGCAGAGCCAATCGGAGAGTGATATTTAAATTAGAGGCGGGACTTGTAGCGGAGACCGCCTGTTAACCCTCATTGACAACGGACAGCGGTTGTATTAGTAGTGATAGTGCAGTAACGGCGGGATATTGGCAGGGATGTGTTCCGAGCGTCCCTACGCAATTTTAGGCCCCTGATTATGTCATTATAATGATGGGTTGGATATTATGAGGGACACAAAATGACACAAGGACAAAAATAAATAAATACATGTATTACATAAATAAACGAATAAATAAATATATATTGGTAATAAAAAAAAGGCTTTTTCTTTCTTTATTTTTTTTTAACATTTATTTATTTATTTATTTATTTATTTATTTATTTATTTATGTGTTTACTTTTATTTATTTATCTATTTATTTGCGCATTTATATTTTTATTTATTTAATTATACATTTATACTTTTATTTATAATGTAGAAATATATATGGGTGACACGGTAGTGCAATGGATAGCACTCATGCCTCACAGCAACAAGGTCTTGGGTTCGATTCCAACACCAGTCAATAGAGGTGGGCCCTTTCTGTGTGGAGTTTGCATGTTCTCCCCGTGTCTGCGTGGGTTCTCTCCGGGTACTCCGGCTTCCTCCTACAATCTGAAGACATGCATTGATAGTTTAATTGGCTAATCTAAATTGCCCATGTGAGTGAATAAATATGTCATATTGAGGCTTAATTATGATTTGTTTAAGAGAAAACATGTAAAGGAAGTGTAAAGGGTGCATTTCAAGTATATTAAACAGATATTCTAAACCATGTAATTATTCATTTTATTTTATTTGTATTTTTTTGTCTTTAATGTGTTGCCCCCTCCATCAGACAGCCCCCTAGACAGCTGCCTGTGTCGCCTATACCCAGAGCCAATTGTTAACATCGGCATTAACATTAGGGTCATGTTCACAGGCTTGAGCAAATGTACTTGGACCCACTCAATGCGGGCCCAAATTGGACAGGACAGTGCACAGCATGGTTAAGAAAAAAGAGGGATGAATGAAAATGCCTCTGTAAAGCATCATTTGGAATCCTTTAGAACAGAACAGTATCCTCTGGATTACAAGTTAAATAAGTACAGCCTACATGGCATGAAATGGGAAATGAAATTTACACTTTAAATGAAATATCATGAATTCCCTTTGTAAGTACGCACATTTGCACATTTTTTTCAAATAATAAACACAACTGGATAAAAAAATAAAAATAGAAATGCAGCCAAACAAATGTACCCTCTAGAAACAGACTCAATAGGTCCCAAAAACATCTCTCTTCTTATCGTTTCCCTGAAGATATTGCTGGGTGATATGGTGTGTGTTAAATTCAAGGCTGTCTTGGTGAATATGGTGCAAAGCAATGCCATTCAGCCTTTTTTGAGTCATGATTGATCGCAACCATGTTTCCAACTTGCGTAATGCACTGAAGCTGTGCTTTGTCTCCACAGATGATATATATGGGCACCACCACCAGAGTCGAGATGGTGTGTTGCATTTACATTGGAAATAGGAACATGGAGCTCTGAAAACATAATGTCCAAATTTAGCCCTTCGCAGTTTAAAAACTGGGACATCAGGGAACATGGAATTTGAAAAAAACAAAAAGATAGTTAATGAAATGACACGAAAACCCCAACATTTATGCTTGCAGATGCTAGATTTAAATGCTTTTCTGACTTCAAATTTCTGGTTTACGAGTACAAGTGAACGTACCACTAGTGGTATGCATGTAAGGCAGCAAGGGGTGAGACAGTGTTGGACAGACAGACAGACAGACAGACAGACAGAAGGACTGATGACAATACCCTGCAGCGAGAGGCGAGGGTAACAAGGACTACTCTTTCCAATTACACAGGATTCCAATCTTAAGGTGTGATGTCACCAGGAGGTTTGGGTCTCTAACTGGAGTCCAGAGGCTCTGCTTTTTGTCCTACAGAAGAAGGGGCTCATGGCCTGAAAGAAATAACTATTTTATGAAAACTGTTGATTCTTTAACAATCAGAAAACTTCTGTGATGACCTTTGACAGCAAATTATGATGCCACATGATAAAATCTGAGATGTTTCACTAAATGCCTATGAAGTTGAAATGCAGACAGAACACACAACCTTTTATTTGTTTATTTCTTATTTTTTTCTTTTGTTTTTTATATCATTACAACCAAAGTTAAAAATAACCAAACTCACCAAACATAATTCATCTCTTACATAAGCATGAAAACAAGTTTGGTCTGCACACTGCACTAGCTGTGGCAAACATGAGTGTTCTGTGACATGAGAAGTAAAATGACTGACTACAAAGACTGAAGCTTCAGCTGATACTGTGTTCACATGTATCACTGTCAGCCAATGGTAGCTGTTCTCTGATGTGTCTCCTGGTGTTTACAACAAAGAAGGGAAAATACATCAAAGTTCAGGTGAATGTGGCTCCATGACAACCACTGGAAATAAGGCCCGCTCATAGTAACACTCAAAGTTGTCACACATCTCACCAAATACTCTAGTTGATTTTAAACCTTAGGTGGCATCATGATTTTAATTCTATGGATAAAATGTTAAAACTCCTTACAGAGGTCATCTGATTGTAATTAAACCAGAGCTCTGTTCTCACAACATAGGAGTTTGGGATAGTCCATTCAAACCCAACAGAAACAGCCTTTGGTCTTTCTTTGCAGACTTCAGGTCAGACTTTAGATCATTATTGTATGAGGTATCCTTGTGAAAAACGTACATTAAATTTGACGTGAATTTTGGTGGAAATCTCCAGCATCATGCTAAAACATGTTACAAATATGTATACCCAATTCTATATGTTAACATTCATATTGGACCAATGTAAAACTTATGTTGGGTGATAATATTCTGTGTCATTACTGGAATGTGCACATCACCACACAGTGCTGTATCTCAATGGTCAATGCTTTCACCTTGCATGTTCTAGGTTGTGCTGAGTTTGCATGTTTTCTCACCGATTCCTCTGGGTTCTCTAGTTCAAAAACATATATGTTAGGTTAATTCTCCTATTGGTGCCCTTGACCAAGGTACTGGCTCAGGTGTAGAGTTGGTCCCACTGCTCCTAATGTGAGGGGTTAAACGCAGAGCATGAATTTCCGTCCAGGACAATAGAGGTGAACTTTACATGTGGCTTTGATTAAAATTTACCTCTATATATGTGATTCCATTCTGATCATCTAGTAGTGTTTAAATTTATGTATCTTCCATTGTTTTGTCCAGTACCTGCACCATCACAATCTGCAGTAGAATATTATGGTATTATATCTGAATCATGTACTACAGAATTGGCAGGTAGAGATGTTTTCTTTTCTGTGCTGTGCCAGAAAATGCTTCTCTCTCAGGTTTTTGGCTCTGTTCACTGCCAGTGGCCATCGGTGGCCTGAGGAGAACCACATGTCTCATTTGACATTCAGGCCTCCAGCTGATTCTTTTTACCAGCAGTGAGCTGCTTCACCAAGAGCACAGCTCACACCAAACGACACCAACCAGCTGGTCAAACGTGTTGCCTGATCATATAAACTGCAGTTTGATACAGACGTTATCAAAAGTATTAATATTTGTTCCAAATGGCCACACTCCAAGGCAGAGTCAAAACTGGCCATCAGGAAAAGAGGGGAAATTAAATTGTAGTTTAATAAACTGCAGGGATTTTTTTTCAGACAGACTCTCATGAAGGGGATTCACACTGGTGCACCTAGTTGTTCACATGAAAAGCGACAGAAAAAGTCATTTCAAGAACAGAACAAAAACAGACAGCTGAGCGAGAGAGAAACGTTGAAAACTTTCTCATCTCTGTAGGTTTGGCCAATTACTACACAAAATGGATGTGACAGTCAGTTGTCAGTATTGGTAAGTTACACACACTCTGGGAGTCTTCTTATAGGACATCATAAATGTGCATGAGAGTGGGTATCTGAAGCTCTACAACTATGTGACAGGCTGTTCTGATTGACAATAAACAGGCATTAATGTGACTGGAGGCACCCTCACCCACCAGCAGGAGCTGCTATAATGCAATGAGAAGAAAATAATCCCACAGTGGTTTTATTCCCAACTCCTCCACTAATTGTCAGCCAAGCCAGAAGTGCCCGGTAATGATAAATTTGAAGAGCCAAGGACACAGTCATCAGTGTTCCTTAATTTTTTTCTCTTGGTCGTGTGGGCTGAGCCAGAATGAAAGCAAACAGTGTTCTGTCCCAGCAGGGCCAGGCCGGTAATGGCACAGTTAGCTTCAGGGACCACTTACAGTAAAAAATACCACACCTGTTTAGGAGTCAGGAAACTTAATTCAATTTAATCTCTGGCACTGAGAAAAATTAATGAAATCATCAGAGACAAATTGCGTTTAACATTTTAGACAGTCTTTGTGATGTTATTATCTAGAGTGCCTTAAAAATAGCTAGGCAGTAATAACCTGTTCAAGGAGACATGGGACAAATGTGTCCACTGGAACATGTAAACCGCCATAAAACCAGAGTGGGATATATACTGTGTATAAAAATGTCAAGAGTCCTTTGTCCCTGTTGAAGGACTTGAGGATCTGTATGCAGCAGGAAGCCATAGGAAACACTTTCTATTGAACAGCTGGTGGATGTCAGTGCAAAAATCCCAGACTGAATAATAAAGCATAGCTGAATGTTGATAGGTAAAGCTCCATGTACTGTAGGTGATACGGATTCTATTTACCTATACTAATTAACACTTCAAAGGGAAATGACTTAAAATTTGCATTTCACTGTCAGGAAATCCTATTACATTGTTTTGATGTGTGCCTGCCAGAAATGAGCTCAGCAGACAAAAGCCCACATGTTCTAATGACTTTTAATCCATCTGAGTCAATAGCCACCAAGGTGTTTAGGAATATTAGCATCATCTGTCAGGGAAATTCTTGACACAACTATTCCCTCACAACAACAACTGGATGTTTAGGAAGTAAAATAAAATACATGCATGCACGCACGCACGCACGCACGCGCACACGCGCACACGCGCACACACGCACACACGCACACACGCACACACACACACACACACACACACATATATATATATATATACATATATTTATATAAATAAAGAGTAACAGGCTCAACTCCATCACATGAGGAAGTGTGGGCTGCTGTGTTTTGATAGGCTGGTTGCCAACAGTGTGGCAGTGACAGAGCGTGGCGCTCACACACTGTGATGACGCTGTATCCCAGCCAGAGATGCTGCTGCATCACTCACACACACAAAGTAAGCCTGTGTGCACAAAATGAGCACACAGCAGCGGTAGTGTGTACACATGTACAGAATAGGCAGTGGTTCTGTTGCTTCCAGGATCAGCCTGAATATGCATAGCAGTGTTCTGTATGTGATCAGATCAGCACGTTTATTGTACTGTACATTACAGTATCAATATGTACACAGCTACTGTACATACAGTATCTGTAGATACAGTGTTTGTGTACATATAGTATGTGTACATACAGTATCTGTGTACATAAAATATCTGTACATACAGTATCTGTACATGCAGTATCTGTACACACAATATTTGTGTACATGGAGTATTTGTGTATATACAGTATCTGTGTACATACAGTATCTGTTCACATAATATTTGTGTACATACAGTATCTCTACATACATTGTCTATGTACATACAATATCTGTATACACAGTATTGTGTACATACAGTATTTGTGTACATGTAGTATCTGTATATACAGTATCTGTGTACATATAGTATCTGTTTGTGTGCATACAGTATCTGTACAAACAGTTTTTGTGTACATAAAGTATCTTTAGACATACAGTATTTGTGTACATACAGTATCTGTACATACAGTATCTGTACATACAGTATTGTGTGCATACAGTATCTGTGTACCTACAGTATTTGTGTATATACAGTATTTGCGTACATACAGTATCTGTGTACCTACAGTATTTGTGTACATACAGTATCTGTACATACAGTATCTGTGTACATTTAGTATTTGTGTACATACAGTATCTGTACATACAGTATTTGTGTACATACAGTATCTGTGTACCTACAGTATTTGTGTACATACAGTATTTGCGTACATACAGCACATACAGCTCTAACACTACACAGGATCAACTTTATTCGTAATTGCACCACCTTTAATTATTTGCCCAGAACTGGTGGGAACTGGAATGTGATCCAGAGAAACACAGAAGCTGAAGCAACAAACACAGATTTGGTGTCTGTTAGGAGGCCAGGTTTTACAGCACGCCAAGAGCCACTGCACACACATCACTTCTAACTGGATTTGGGAGGACTGTGATTGACACAGTTCAATGCTTCTTGTCTTCTTCTAACCTGAACATTAACAAATGCCTAACTGGAGCAGATTTGTGGGTCAGACCCTCACTTCAGGGATTAAAAGCATGTACACACAGATGATTCTACTATGCATCTATGCATCTGAAACAGCAACAACTGCTGAGCTATGTCTTCCACACTGACAAAGACACATGGGCTTGTATGTGCTGTTTCCTCAGCAGGGATTTAGTCATTTTAATACCATGGCTCAAATCTCCACATGCAAATGTTTCACCAAATCCACTTCTCTTCCTCTACTATTTTGCAAAGACATTGTCTTAGTGCTTAGCACTGTCCATGATGAGTGCTGTTCATTTAACAAAAGACAAAATGGACAAACAACCCAGAGAGTTATTTTTCCCTTTTCTAGAATGATAGTGGATGGTTGTTGGAACATGATACAGAGATAGGTTTGTTTGAGGCCACAAAACCTGAAATACAACCACATATAAACTAAGCCAGATTAAAATCACAGTTTTGATGTTAACAAGGAAAGCTTGATTTGTTTTATTTCTGTTTTTTTCCCCCATTTATTTAATATTCTACCAGATTTTCGAGGGCATGATGGCAGTAGTATGGTCTGTTGGTTGTTTATGGCTTAATGAAGGGAGTTCACTCACAGGCTGGGCTGTAAAAATGCAGCCAAACACCATGAATATCACAAGACCTATGTGACCTATCCAAGACTTTGTTACTTTTGTGCAATTTTTCAAAATGCTTTATTGCTATGTAGAAAATCAGAGTTAATGAATTTACCATATTTGGTTCCAATTGAAAAATTGCACAAAAGTAATAAAGTATGTGTGTGTTGGTATACACACACATATAAATAGACACACACAAGAAAAACAAATGAAAGGTGCCAGGAACATGTATTTTTAGAATAATAATATAAGTGCTGATCTAGACCACTGTCCACATCCACATGATCCCTTTGACCATCATTCCTTACATTAACACCATTACTTCATCATTACATTAGTACCATTATGTCATCGTTCCTGACATTAGTACCATTATTTCATGGTACCCAACAAAGCAGGTCCCCTCACTGCTCACAAGGTGGACCTTACAGACCCTGTAGACCACATTGGACCTGGGATTGTTGCCTCACTGTGCTCACTGGAACTGTCGCTGTCACTGTCTTGCATGCAGGAGTTACCAAAAATTGTCCAGTAGAGGTTTAACCCTTTTTGACAATGTAACTGTAAACAGGTTTATGTCCAAGTAACACAGACATGGGTACAGTCAGAAACAAACACTACACACTTTTAAACCACGTGTTTATATATTCAGTTTAAGTGAAAGAATGTTACAGTCCTGATAAGCTGTTTTCCAATTCTATGTGTGAACTAAACAGGGGTGTGTGTTCATGATGCAAAAGGATGTACCCTCATGAATAGAATATGGTTATATGTGAAAAGGGGGAGTTTCTTTGGTGAGGAGGGGGTTGAGAACTGAGGAATGAAAAAAAGAAGCAAAAGGAAAAATAAGGAACTGGAGAAAGGTTCAGTGCTGACATTCTGCAGTTCTCAGCGCCCAAAAAGACACCATTTGTGTGTGTCTTTCTCTGGCAGTATGCTCTGGCAGTTTGAGGGTAGAGAGGATTTGCCCGTAAGTTACTCAGCTTTTATGTAATAGCCATTTGCAGTGTTCCAGGAAGGCATCTGCAGAGATGCCACTGAATCAAGATGCAAACTGGGCTGCTCCTCCAGCTGCAGCTGCCACCTCTTTTGTCAGGAAGGAAGTTCCAGTGAACCTAGGAAACAAGGCGAAATATGTATGGAGAAGCAGGAGAGAAGATAAGTTGAAACAACAAAATTTCAGAGAAGTCGTCTCCCTGATGGTCTTGTAGCTACAGGTCCAGTCTGTAGTCTGAATGTACACTAGATGGAGGCCTGCTAATCTCTCCTGTCTCCTGCCTGTTCAACAGTGCAGCTCTAAACTGATGTGGTCGGATATGAAGAGGTGGAAATAAGCCCATCACTTCTTTTGTGTAACCTGTTGTAGATTGGATGAAATCCATGGCCACTAATATAGAACTGGGTTTAGACCATCGTGAGACAGGTTAGTTTTACCCTACTGATGATATGTTGTTGCAGAGCACAACCTTAGCTCATAAAGAGTCTCTCCATGTGGACTGGATGTGTTTAGATATGGTTCATAGATGTGGTGTGCGCGTGCAATGTTCACTTTCCACTTTGGTCTTAGTTTTAATCAATCAACAAAAATCCAAGTGTAACATTGTTTGCTTTTAATGAGGCTCCTCCCACCATATTTGTATTATGCAGTAACCAATAAAGTCTTATCTTATCTTATCTTATCTTATCTTATCTTATCTTATCTTATCTTATCTTATCTTATCTTATCTTATCTTATTTTATTCATGCTGAGAGATGACGTGGGTTTCCTGTGGCGGCCCAGAGGTGCAACAGCCCAAAAAATATATGAAAATATATTAGAAAAAAAAGAGAACCGCCAAAAAACTTATCCACTTGCCCCAAAATTATCCACTATAAGAAAAAAAGAGAACACACAAAAAAATTATCCACTGTAGACCAATGCCACCAACGTCATCAACACAAACAGATACGCTGCCATGTTGGAAGGCACGAGTGGAGGCAACAGAATTTTTAGGGTTTTTTTGGAGGCAACATTGAGACAGACTGTGTGTTTAGCAGCTGCTTTATCAGTGATGAGATATTTTAAACAGGTTGTTAGTGACAGTTTAACATTTATATATGGTAAACTATTTTCAAACCCTGAAGCCTGCTGAAAGGCAATGCTGTACTGAGAAAATGGCTGTGATTGATAGGTTTGGCCCTTAACAACACATGGGCTAAGTGGGAGCAGGAACACCATAAATGTAAAACATTTACATTTTTCAGATATATTACGTACCAAAACAACCATTATTTTAGACCTGTAAACACATACCCCCCCCCCTTTCTTCATATGATTACCACTACACAAAGTAGATCTAGGGTCACCTGTTGTGGCTCTTGAGTCATGGTTCATGACACAACAGGGGCACAGAGGCCGACTGGTGTCCTGTTGACCCAGAACTGGCCAGATCATTTTTTGTGCTGCTCTCTTTTTTCTTACTGTGGATAATTTTTTGAGCTGTTCTATTTTTTTCTTACAGTGCATAATTTTTTTGGGCTGTTTTATTTTTTTTCTTATAGTGGCTAATTTTTTTGAGCGAGTGGATAATATTTTGGGCTGTTGCACCTCTGGGCCACCGTAGTTTCCAGATTCAGCACATATAGTGTACAATTAATCTGTGTAATTATCTTTAAGTTGAATCAACATCTTATATACTGTGTGTTCTAGGAACCTCGCTGAATTAATTAGATGTGTTTAGGTTAATGTCATAATGCAGTCACTGTGTTAGCTAAGTAGTTCTGTGTTGAAATAACTTTCTGTTCATTCCTATTCCTATATAATTAATCCAGTGTGCACTACTGACCAGAACATGTTCTGTTTCTACAGATTTTAATTTTGTGCGGTGTATCCATAAAACTGGAATGTCGTGAGAGTAGGGTTGTGAAAAGCCTTTCACCTGTCACCTCATGCACAACGCAGTGTTGAGGGGTTGTTTATCTGAGATCAGTTACACCAACAAATAACTAAAAAAGAAAAACAATTGTATTGAAGGACTTTTGGTTTGGGTATTTTTAGGCCTACTTAATTTGTAGTATGTAAAAGCAGCCACCCAGCACCCCCTTTAAGTTAGTGGTAGGGATTGCAGGCTAGGTTTTGCCCAGTCATGTTCCCTGTTAATTTCCTTCATTCCCAAAATGGCAGCTTAGTGGAAGGATGTCTGTAGAGACAATCTGTTTTATATTTTCGGTTTAGTTCACCATCCACTGTGTTGCCGGCTCACCCTCTTTCTCTCTCTCTTTATGGGTGGAGCATGATGGGTATTGAGTGTTGTGGTGTGTGAAGAATAAGTAATGGTGTATGTACCTGTATGAACGGCGGAGCCGTGTGTGAGGAAGTTTTCCCCCATTAGTCCAGTGAAAAGTAATATGTCCAGTGTGAGATGTAAGTGCAGTGTTGGTGAGCTTGAAACGGCCATATATTACTGCTGTGGACAAAAATAAAGGATGTTTGGGAACGTTACTGAAGTGCCTCGTTTTCTCCTGCACCTGACGAAGTTGGCCCGGACCGCTAAAGGCCTGTTACCAGCCAAACGAGCCATCACGTAAATATTCAGCGGTGCTAATAACCACGGTTTTTGAAGAATACTTGTTCTGTAGTGGACTCTATTAACATAATTTAACAGACATTGTTGTGTTAAAGATATGGTGTGTAAACACTGTGATTCTGAGTTAGGGCAGTCCAGGTGATTTTACCCTATACGATAGAGACACTGTCCCTTTAAGAGTTTGGTAATGTGGTTGTTGTAATGATGGAGTGTGCTAAGTTTGTTTAGTGAGCCTGTTGTAGAAATGTGGTTAAATAAATGACACGCTGTTACGTTGTCAGTGTGAGAAATTGTCTCCTAATTTATCCAATTTCCACAGTTCCTTTGTTCTCTTTGAAAAATTAAGAAACCAAAAGGAACACTAACATTTGCCTCTGTGCTCCTGCCATGGCACAGTTTGAGGTGTCTCTGTAGATATTTATAGGTGGGGTCTGAGATGTTTTCCTGGAGCATTTATTTATTTATTTTTTTACTATATTGCTAAAAATCCCCTTCACACCCCAATCGTAAACAATTAATTAAATGCTCTGACACAAAAATCTCCCAGCCCCCTCCGAGTGTACCCCTATTTGGGCAATACTCAGCGTCCTTAGAAGCTTGGAGCTCCTATCAAGGAAACTGAACCAGAGCTTGGATAGCTTTATTAGCTAGCATACAAAGTTATAATAGGTAGACATTTAGAAAGGTGGCAACTACGGGTTGTAAATACAAAAGTGTGTTTGAGAAGGAAGGCTACTGCCAGGTCGGGCTGCTCAATTAATCGAATTTTAACCCCGATTACGATTATGGCTCCAGACGATCTCAAAATTTATGTAATCGAGGAAAAATGATTATTTGGTGTTTTCAGCTATTGGACGCGCATGCGCAACTCAACCGCGATGCCCCCACCCCCGTGTGTGTGAAGATCCAGCCTGGTGATTTAAGTACTGGTGAAGATGCCAGAGGGGGAGTCTGAACAGCGGCGCTTAGTTGATAAAAAAGGCAGAACCACTTTGTTAGTGTGGGAACATTTTGGATTTGAACAAGACGATGTGGAGCAGAAATGCATATTTTGTAAAATCTGCTTCAACGCGGTGTCTGCACTGCAAAGCAACACGACCAACCAGTTCACCACCTCAAACTCGACCATAAGGTCATTTATGACCAACTCATGAAAAGGCAGAAAGACAAGAGCACAGCTCCCACATGAACGCAAACATCTATCAGAGACGCACTGTAGAGTGCAACTCCTTATCTGTCAAGTTCCGAAAGGCACAAAAAAATAACAGATGACATTGGATACTTTTTAGCTAAAGACATGTTCCCCATTAGCACAGTGGAAGGTGAAGGCTTCAAGAAGTTGTTCAGTGCTTTGGATAAGCGTTATGTTGTGCTATCTCGTCACCATTTTAGCAGAGTTGTTCAGCAAGCTATGTATGAAATATGCTGAGCAAAAGTGGCAGAAGAGGTGACAAAAGCAGCAGAGTTCACTATCACATCAGACCTTTGATCTAGCCGCACCATGGAGCTGTATAGCAGCCTCACAATCCATTACATCGATGCTGATTTCAATTTGAAAGTGAGATGTCTCCAAACTCCAAATGTCCTTTATTCCTGAGGACCATATGGGGCAAAACATCGCCAGTGGACTGAAGGAAGCTCTAGCGGCATGGGGACTGAACGAGGAGAAGCTAGTCTGTATCACAACAGACAATGCTGCCAACATAAACCTGGCTGCAGAGATCAATCACTGGTTTAGACTGCAATGTTTCGGGCACAGACTACACCTGGCTATCAGTGAGTATGAATCCCCCTCATGTGTGTCATGTCATGTGAGGCAGTTAAGTGGTTAGTGTGATGACACTAGATTATACAAGTCGTAAATATCGCTACCTTCAAAGTGTCGGAGCAGAGCAGACAGCTCACGTATAAGAATGTGGACGTTGTTAATTAATATTCAGTTGTACATTTGTTGTTGCATCTTCGTCTTACAACCTTAAAAAAATGAAGAGAATGGGTCCTGGACTTAAAATCAAACATCAGGTTAAAAGATACGTAAGTTAACAAGGAGTTGCGTTATAGAAGCTAATTGACCTTTTTTTTTTTTTTTTTTTCTAAAACTTAACCGTTGTGAGACAGGTTTTAGCCTACTGATGATTTGTTACTGCAATAGTAATGCTGCTGTCAAATATGTCTTCCTTTGTGCTTACAACTTCAAAATCAAATATTCAAATGAAATGTACAGTCTTCTAAGTAAATGTTTACCTCATGAACTTTACATCAATATTAAATTATAAACAACTTTTACAACTGAAATGTTTCTTCAAAAATATATTCTCAACAACTATGTTGTGCAATGAAAGTAACAGACTAAATAGAAAACTGGCTAAAAATTAAACAAATCTCGTTAACTTTTCAGAATCACAACCAACTGTACTAGACTATATTGTTAGAATATACCATAGTTTGTTGTAGTGTTATTTATTTATTAATATCATAATTATTCATTCATTCATTTTCTATACCCGCTTTATCCTCACTAGTGTCACAGGGGTCGCATGGAGCCTATCCCAGCTACTTAAGGGCGAAGGTGGGGTACACCCTGGACAAGTCGCCAGTTC
>JAQQZY010000020.1:34250408-34261722 GCA_030068375.1 Ostorhinchus rueppellii
ACTTGTGACTGCTTTCTTTTAGTTACACAGTACTTTAAATTTGACTTTTACTTTCAGTACTTGAGTAGTCATTTTTTACATACTTCTACTTGTAATTTTACTTCTACTTTTACTTTTACTTTCAGTACTTGAGTAGTATATATATTTTTTTTTACATACTTCTGCTTGCAATACTTAAGTAAAAACAAATGTGAATACTTTAGTACTTTCACTTAAGTATGATGTTTAAAGAACACTTCAACTTTTACTCAAGTCAGTATTTTGATATAGCACTTGTACTTCTACTGCAGTCCTCTACTCCAGTACTTTATACATCTCTGATGTAGACAAAAAGACACATGAACATACTTGATACAACACTTGGAAGGAGGCAATTGTTTCTGAAGTGTTCCGAAGCCTCAGCTTCACGGCTAACAGTCACAGTTTGTGTTGCTCAGCTTTGTCAATAACTGCATCATGCATCTGCTGTGTTGTTGCTGCACTAATGTCTGATGGTCCAATTATAGAAAATGGCCAAGAGAGCGGTTTAGGCAGTTCAGAGGAAATCCAGTCATTAGACACTCACAGATAATGGTGTATAAATTGTGGGTTTTCAGACTGTTGTTTGAGGTTCCTACTTTTTATTTGTGTGCATCCACGATTTAAAAAGACCCAAATCGGCTCAGAGGTCGAGGACATCACAGAATATTAAACCTAAATTTCTATTCATAAGCAAAGCCTTGGGATAATCCATGTGCTGTCTTAGAGTGTGATGTATTTGACCAGTAGAACCAAGAAGCTGGGACTTTAAAGACATTGGTTTGAAAGGGATATGTGTTCTTTAAGTTCTGTTTTGACCCTAAAAGCGAATATAGTTAGAATGAACTCCAGAATCCCTCTGACTTGTGCAAACTTAATGTGAACTCAATCAGAAGGGATTCAGACATTGGAACTGGCTAATTACTGGTTAATTATATCTTCAGACACAGGTCATAGTCAGAGCCAGAGCTAAATATTAACACTAGGTCAGTTTCGCTGACAGAAACTGAACCCAACCCAGACTTTGGCTGCTTCGCCTGAACTTCATCAAAGAAGCTGAAGTCCATTTATGCTGTGGTTTATACTTTAGCGTGTGTCTGTTCATTAGTGTGTGTTTGCATGTGTCAAAGATTTTTACTTTTACTTTTTGGGGGGGCATTTTCTGCATCTTGCTGGAGCAAAGGTTCTATCTATCTCTGAAACTTGGTGTGAATTTGACATAACAGATTGAAGCGTCACTTGTTCCTAATCCAACATTAGGAACAAAATGTACCACACAGAATGGCTTACATTGGTTTATGGTGTTTTTTTGAGGGTAACTTTATAAGAAAGGCTGAACCAAGGTTAACAGTTTTTACACAGTGTTACATGATTTTTACATGATATACCTCTACCCTGCCATCAGCATATATGTGCTGTCTCTTCCTGTATTTGCTGTTATTTGGTTTAGACACAGTAGTGCAGTTGGACTTCGGAAAGTTGTTGATAAAGACGAACCAACTAAAGATCTCAGACTGGAGCTGTAAACACATCACAACTTTGGGGTTTTTGAACCGAGACTATTTGGTTGTTACTGATCAGATAACCTCCTTGAGCTATAAACCAACAGATGATGATGCCATTTAAAAATGGTTGCATTTGACCCGGAACAAGACTCCAAATTTGGTCTAACTAGAGTCTAGTTGAGTTTACATTACGGTCAGAGGGAAGTTTCACCTGCGAATGTGATTAAGATGAAACTGGAAGGTCTGAATGAAATTTGGCACATTTGACAGAACCTTAGAATAACTATTAATAGAAAGCACAGCAATAAGTGAACTGTTTAGGGAACAATCTCCTGAGTCATTTCAAGAAATTTCCATTAGTTTAAATTTGTAACCGTATGTTTCTTATAGATTCTTTGATGTTTTTATCCTCAAAACAATATCTTTACCGTTGACTTTATTGCACTGTTGAATATTCATTAATTGGCCAGCAGTGATGTGTGATTTGTATGCTGGAGAACTTGAAAAACATTAATGGAAATTGCCATATTTTTTCTCAAGGGAAAGCATCTGTCGCTATGTTTTCTCTGCTGTTACTGAAGAAGAAGGTCAAAAATGTTTTCACTGTTGTGCTTCTGTGAGCTAAATTTAAAGTAAATCTTCCTCTCACTATTGATTAGCCATTTAATCACACAGAAATGCCTAGCTGTTTATTTCTGGAGAATTTATCTGCTATTAAAGAGATTTTGATTTCATTATAATTTGTACCTTATCAGTGGCATTTTACTAATTCGGTTATTTGACGAAATATTAATATAAATTGTTGGTGAAGCAATTCGTTTCACTCATAAAAGCTCTAAAAAGCATGTGGAAGCTGCTAAAAAGGTTTTAGTTCAAGAACTGGTTGTGCACAGAACCTGGATGTCTTACGTACAAATTTGCAACTACAAACTGAGCATTTAAAGGGATTCTTAGCATTGTAGAACATACCAGTGTTTTACAAAATAACATCAAGGACATGTTGGAGCTGCCATGACAGTCACGTTAGCATGGCCTGTGACCTGTCAGTGTAAATATGATGGATGGCCTGAGGAGAAACGGGAAAAGAATACATATGAAAGCTTATTGTGCACATATGGTCCATTAAGCACTTTCCTGCTTGTTTTTATGGCTGGTTTAATCTTTTTTAATCTGTCAGAAAATCAATTTGTTCACGTCGCTGCCAGGTTGCTGAGCAGAGCACTCCATCACGCATCCACAGACCTTGCCTGCTTTAGCGAGGCATTGTGCTGGATGCAAGTCATCAGAAAGTGCTGTACAGAGATAAATGAATGCACTGATGGATAGATATAGGAGAGGAAAAGGTAGAAAGGGCCTGAGAAAGAACAAGTTTATGTGAAAGTGGGTGAAAGCTGACAGAAAAGCCTACGTATCTAAAAATATCAGTGAAAACAACTCTGTGAGATCAATGACATGAAGAAAGGAATTAGTTACACATGTGGGGGAAGGTTAACATGTGTTAAAGTAGACTGTGTAAACACCTCTTAGTTACCAGGTTACTGACAATCATTTTACGTTTGAGATTTTATTCTGATGTATTTGGTTGTTCAATACTTGTATAGTGGACATTCAGTCTGTTTTGTGTTTTGATTTATCTATTGAACTAAGAAGGTTCAGCTGAGATGCACGATTTCTCCTTCCAAAGAGTCCTGGTCAAATCTGTAGGGAAATGGAACACAATTTTATCTAAAAAACATTAAATATATAAAACCAACGTAAGAAAGATAGTAAAAGAAAAGCAGCAAAAGTGAGACGGAGATGAATATATTCTAACCGCAATTCCATGAAAATGAACGTTAAAGGAAACAACTTAAAAACAATACAGAGGAACACATAACATTGGTACAATATGCCTCTATCAATATAGATCAAATGTGATAGGATAGACTGAAGTCTACGCATTCATTTCCCCTCTCGCCTTCACAGCATAATTTTATAGAGATGCACAAGCAAAAAATACAGCTGATACAAGACAATAAAGGCATGGTTTCCAGCCATATGAGACTTAACAGTTTAACTGCATCACTAACAGCTTTAAACATTAAATTCATCTGTAAAAAAAAAAAAAGAAAGAAAGAAAGAAAAAAAGCACAGACGTTAAGCTCAGTGAGATAGAGAAAGAAAAGAGATAGATTGAGCTGCGTTTCTAAAACCCCACAGTGAACCAGTGATTATCCTGCATTCAGCAAAAAACCAAATAAGTCCTGTAATTCCTCCAAAGGGCCAGAATGCTAAAAGAGCTAATTTGACAGAACAAGTATAAGAGAGAAAAAGTATTTTCTGTAATAATCTGTGGATTTAGTGGGAGAAAGGGAGGATACCTGGGATAAAGCAGGGGTTTGGCTGAATCCATTACACCACTGCTATGGGATTATTAACGCAGCCAGGAGTCACTGGGGCTGATAAATACCCATATGAAGACATTGCAGGGGCAGTGAAATGTGTCATTTCCACTCCCAACAGCATGGAAAGGATGAAAAAAAAAAACATTAAAATTGCATGCAATTTATTTGTCAGCTTAGAAGAAAAAGAAGGGAAAAAAAAGTCTGTATCTCATAAAAAGTTTTTTTTTTAAAGCATGAAGGCTATTTTCCCCTTGAGCTGTTTGGAAAAGGAAAACGCCTTATTAGCCCCTGCGACACACAGAGTGTTATTTGGTTATGCAGTGAAGCCTAAAACAGAACATCTCACTGAGTGATTACCTCTGTCAGGCCTTTAACAGACCACACACACACACACACACACACACACACACACACACACACACACACACACACACACACACTCACTCACACACACACACACACACACACACACACACACACACACACACACACACACACACAATACGCACAATATAAAACACCTGTCCTCTAAAACGCCTCAGAGCTCTCATCCTGCCTCTCTGCCACACCTCGATGTGCAGTAATTCTGGAAAAGGGCCTCTTTAAGATTGGTGACCATAAAAGCCAGGCACAGACTGAGCCGTTAAATGGCTGCTGTGGGCGCTCGGTTGCATCTGCAGCTCTAAGCAAAGAAGCACTGTCACCATTAGTCCAACATCAGATCTGAAGACAACAGTAAAAGGAGCTGTGCATGTTTTCATTCTTTGTGATGCAGTAAATGAAAGGGCGTGGGTGCGAGTTACTCAACATAAAGCCGTTTCCAGGATGATTGAAAAAAAGAGTGTGACATCACTAACACGGCAGCATTTAATGAGCTTTGTTCAAAAGTAAGGATTGTTGGCTCACAGTCCCTCTCCATCCGCTCTCTCCTTGAACGTGGCAAAACTCAGGAGGAGGACGAAGAAATGCAGGCCATGGCGGACGCTAATGTTCTGTTAAACCATTCTTAATTAAAAAACATGAAAAGAAAAGCAAAAAGCAAAGAACCCGAGGATATGCTAGTTTTCTGCTTTCCCTGAGCCGTTTCCAAGGACTCTCACTAAATGTTTAATTTCACCGCAGACAGTGACATTTATCAGTGGGTTTCCAGTGGGGATGCTCATAAACAGCCTGTTCCCTGGAAAGAGGCATCTTGGCCTGAGGGGAGAGACAGACGGAAACAGAGATGGAATGAGACGCAGAGAAGAGAGAAAGAGGATCATGACTTTCTGAGTGAAAGAGACAAAGCCACGCAGAGAACAAGGAAAAAGTGTAATTATATCAGATTTCCAATTTGGTGCAATCATGTCCAGATCTGTCAGTTTGTCAAAGGATTTAATGAGCAAAAGAGCCACAGATTTTGGAGAACACACAGGAGCCAGTGGCCACTTGAGTTCAGACTGAGCCCATCCACAAATGAAGACCAAGTTATGTCCCATCACTTCTTTAAATGTCATTTAAAACAAAAACAAGAACAAACATATCAGTGTGAAGTGACATTAGTAGTGCTGGTACTTGGAGAATATGATGAACCAAAACACTGCACATATTAAGTAGATTTCATAAACTTTATTTCATGTGCTTCCAGGCAAAATTATTGAACAGCGGACTGATGGACTGTTTGCAGCATCTTCACAGATATTCTAATAGGGTGAAACATGTCTGGTACTTCAACACCAAAGAAATCCTTGGTCTCATCCATTTTAGATTGAAAACGCCAACAGAATGCTTCACTTTTTCTACACGGTTAAGCACGTGGAAGCCCACAGCGCCATCCTCTGACTACATGATGCAGCTGACTGTATTAGGTTTATGGACACACATGGAATTCATGTGGTCTTTTTCTGTCTTTCAAAGGTTTGTTTCATATCCAGTTTTTAATTTAGAGGAACAGTTACTGTCTGAAATCTCTGTTCAAGTAGGAATTTCAGGAATTCGGGAATTTCAAGTTTCCTACTTGTCTAACGTTGGACAGTAGCATATATTATTTCCAATGATATCCTAAATTTCTGTAAAGAAACATTTGTTCTATTCAATTCAATTTTATTTGTATAGCCTTATATCACAACAAGGTTGCCTCACAGGGCTTTAGAGAATGAAACAAATGGCAGTCAAACAGTAGATGGAGATGGATTAATGTCCTGGGCATCCCCCATCCTTCTCGGTGAGAAAAACACTCCAAAAACCCAGTGGGAAAAGAGAAAGCTCGGGGAGAACCACAATGAAGGAGAGATCCACTCCCATGGACCGACAGACTGTAGATGTACCAGGACCGATGGACGTCTATGGATGTAGTTCCAGTCTATTATAATGCAGTAGGGTGGGGGCACATGAGGGGGGCCATCTAGTCTGAAGAGACAGGTGAGGGCGAGGAGGTCTATCCAGTCACCTCAGATTCCGTCGTCATTGGGCTCCAGGCGGCTACACATATGTACTCTGGTATGATGTAGAGGAGTGTTTGGTGTGGCTGGAAGTAATGAAGTTGAATTGATCGGAGAGGAAACGAGACTCCAACATCTCCTCTCGTCTCCGGTTACAGGCTGTAGAAAATCTGCCCTACGTCAAATATCTGTTCACTGCTGGGGAGGGGTCCGAGAGCCCCCTTCAGACCCTTCACCACCACCATGAACTCTATCACATATGACCTCTGTAAACACCTGGTGATCATCTTGGCCCTTCTGGTTGTCAAAACACACCATGTCAAAAACCCACTGGATTTGTCAGTACACAGTTGCAGAAAAAAATATTAGACCACCCTTGTTTTCTTCAATTTCTTATTCATTTTATTGCCTGGTACAACTAAAGGTTTATTTGTTTGGACAAATATAATGATGAAAAAAATAGTTCCTAAGAGTTTAATTTCAGAGCTGATATCTATCCATTTTCCATAGTTTTCTTGAAAACAACCAAAATCAGTGCCTAAAAGAATCCACCAGGAAATTTGTCAAATAAATATAAATTCATTCAATGTATGTAAGACAGCTAAATACTGTGTAACCTTGAAATGTTAGAAAGACAGTTTAAAAATAAAACTACAGGCTTTTTATGCCCGTGCCTGGATGTTTCCATCGAAACTTTATACATAAAGCACATATAGTCGGCATTAATAGAACCTGTTAATAGGTCAGTGTCATGACAGATGTGGTGTAGAATGTATTCATAGTGACTACACTTGCAGTACATGTATGATCTGACACAAAAAAAGACGCTAAACATTCAAGTTTTTCATTGAGTGAATGTGTGAATTTGTGCAATATGGACAGGTTAACACACGCCAGCTGCACTCACAACATTTATATCAAGGACGTAGTTAGGTCAAGCTTCTGTTTTTACTGTCATTTCTTGTCATTTAGTCTGATTTGGTGGCTCATCCTCCTCAGTGAGTCAGGTGATAGAAAACAGCAAATATTCTTAAATCACACCAGCTGTTAAAACTTCCAGAAAACGGGTAATTTTCAGTTTTACCAGTAATTGAATTAAAACATTTCTATCTTAAGGACCCAGTAAAAGGTTATACTGTGATAGACAACGAATCCACTCTGGCTTCTGGAAGGCTGTGATTCTGGAATATTACATGCCAGACAGACCCCTAACAGTGCGAGTGTTGTGTACGCTCTGGTGTTGACCCTATGTTTAGACATGACACTTCTATGAGAAAGGCAACATAACATTCAAGTCCCCTTACCTGCATCTTCCCTCCACATGTTCACACATTAGCACTGTGTATTCATGTGTAAATGTGACTTTTGTTTGATACCCTGAGAGCCTTCCTTTCACTTCTCTTATAATTCACATTGGTATTTGAAGTCACACAGAAGCTTCATTGGATCCCTGGTTACACACAGGAAAGAAGTATAAAGCCGTGGCAGAGAAACTATTCTGAACGCAGTAACTGTCTTTACCTGTCAGATGGACGAGATAGTTCCACGTGTCTGCTTTAAATCATTCATTCTTATTTCCCCCTTTCACCCACCTGCTCTCTTCTTTCTCATGGCATATATTTTCTTCCCTCCATTCTCATGTCAGTTTGTCCCTCTGCAGATTTATTCAGGAATACGAAATGAAATCCTTTCACTTCTGACTTGTATTAACCACTTTCACGCCAAATGTGTCTTGTGACGATGAATTCAGTGTTGCAGTCTGTTAACATGCAAACTGTACATACAACGCAACCCTTTTCCTTAACATGTGATATAACCCTGACCTGTGAGATGAGGGATAAATAAAAAAAGAAGAAGATGGTAAAGAAGCTTCCGACTCAAAAGGCTAATGCTAATCATCATGGCCTGCTCAGTTTGAGAGAAAGGAAACGTGTCTGGTAGTGAGGCCATTAACCCAGCCCCTCAGTGTCTCTATTATGGGTCATATACACCCTCTCCACCTCTACTCTCTGTGAACTTTAAGCAAGTTCTAAGTTTGATGGCTGTTCAAGCATTAAAATGAAATGTCTGCAATTTTCTCCCCTCATGGGGAATTTGCATGAGGCTGAGTGTCCTTCAGAGTAGTCGTAGACTGGCAAACTGCTTCACAGCCAAATCATGATTAAAGGTATAGTCATCAGTGGAGCTGCACACAGCCATTCACATCTGCTCTCACTTTCATTTATCATCACACCTTCACTGTTATTTATCAGCGTTTATGCTTCAAATAGCCATTAATGCCAGTATTTTATGGTGTTTGATTGACATTGCATTAAACTCAGGCCTCAGTCCATTTTTGAAACAGCTGACTGTGACTTTAAGACGAGGTGTGTTTGTGAGACTGATGAATCAGCGTTGCATTCAGCAGCCAAACAGATGTTGTTCCCCTCCTGTTAGCAGAGAAATGCCTACGGTGTCCTGCACGGGACATTTGGCACCCTGATGTCTGTCATCATTCATCGTGAGAAGGTTTCCAATAACAAGGGCAGGCAGGGGGCATTTTTTGAGCACATTATCCACAGAGGGATGCGTACATAATGCATGGACCTGCCACAGGGCTTGGGAGGCACAGAGTGGCCCTTGCTCAGTGGGGTCCTGCATGGATAGAACTCGGGTTTGGGCAAAAGACAACAAAGTGAATGAGAGTCTGTGGAGAGACCAGTCATCATCTAGAGGGACGCTGACATTACGTTTGTGGATTCCATGTGAGTGGCTTTAAAGTTGTGAGGTTTTAGATTATTTCTGTGAGTGGCCTCAAAGACAAACAAAGATGCCTTTTTTTTCTGCTGCCAGTTGTTCAGTCCTGTGGCTGATCTCTGTGCAGCTGCAGATGAAGCAGCAGGAACTCACTGCACAGTCTGTAAGAGAAATATATTTCATACACTCTTTCAGATATCAGTAGGTGCCGTATTAATGGGAAACATGCAACAATGGACAAAAAAGAAAGACAGAAAGAATATAACAGCATCATCTCTCCTGTGGGAGTATGTAAATACTTTCACTTAAATGCTTGAACTAAAAGAGCAGGTGAATGAGAGTGCTATTAGTAGGAAATAGCTGCATGCTGGGAAAAACTGCACCTCAGAAAAGATTTTCTCCATTATCTTCACCTGTAACTTAATGGCACAAAAAGTCTGCTCTATGGATTTAAAAACATGGCTTTATTATGTATCTTCATTCAAGTCGATGGACTGAATCCAGCTCCATAACTAATGTGCTTTAAAATCAATACTGTAGAATTCTTAAGTAACAACTATGATCCTGACACTTCAAAAAAAGACAGCCTTTAGAAACAGCCTGAAAGTATCAGTGAAATTGATGTATGGCTTGTCCTTAAAGTTAAATATTCACCTGGCTAGTGGGAACATTCAGGAATCTGTTGCAAGGCAGACTCTGCTCACTATCGATCAGTTTTCTGACTTCTGTTTGATATTACTGGTACGTTGGCCCATGGGAAACCACGGGTCATATTTCTACTGATATCTAGGGTCTGAAGTTAATAAATACATCGTTTGTGTTTTTAACTTCATTTCCTGTCATGCAGCATGGCACTGCCCTTCCGTTCACAACGTGATTGTATGGCTATTGTATTCCAATAATTATTTATATCTTCCAAAATACTGGTCTTATTAACTTGCTGAGATATTTAATGTGGAGATGGGACAATTACTCAACTGTAGGTACCCAGTTGGCCAGGCAAAAATGTCTCAATTTCTCAGATACACACACACGCAGACCCTCTGAGACTTTCCTGTATTATGGTATAGGTGATGAACAGGCCAATGTGCCTTAAACTAATCATGACTGACAGTTTAACCTGATCTTTCATTGCTTTCATCTTGTTAAATAAGAACTTAAATTGCATTCATTTGCATTTGTTTTTGTAATTTATTGTTCAAAACCAATGAAAATGAATGCATTAAAACAAAGTGTGTATAAATGTTTCAGGGACGTGTGTGTCCGTCACAGGTTTTGCATTGACTTCTGACTTGTCTTCCTTTATTTCTCTTGTTATGCTCAGTCTTTGTCTTTCTTCCACCTCAATTTTCTCTCTTTCTGTTGTTTTGGAGTCGACTTGTCCATGTACAGCCTCAGCATCATCCCCCTCCCTCTCATGTGTCCATGGCCTTGTTTGACTTGTTGGACGTTCTCATCCACCCAGTGCCCATGGAGGCCTCTCCCACTCCCAGTCAGAGCAGCCTTCATCCTGCTCTTTTCAACCATCTACCTCCCCTGCTGAGCCATTTGGGAAATTTTCCCAAGATCGACTGGGACTTGAGAAAGTTTTCCAAGGAAATTAAGAGGAACTTCTCTACCTTGAGCACAGTCTTCATCTCAAGGCTCTTCTCTTTCAGAGGAGTTAAGAGTTTCCTCTCCTGAGGTCTTTTCCTATCTCAGATGGCTGGTTTAATCCCACTATATAGTAGACTTTGCTAGTATAAATGTTATATATTTTATATTCCACCAGCTCAAGTATCACTGAGATGAGAAGCTAGTGTTGAGAGACTATATCAGCCTGCAAACAACTTTTGAATGATATCAAACCCAGAAAGTTGTCAAAGTGTTCGTTTTGCAAAAACATTGTGTAAAAGTCAAATTTATATCTTTCAGATGAAGATGAGCACTTCCTCTGGTCCTTGCTACACTGTGTGTTTCATGCTAAGTCATTATCCGGTATTGTTGATCAAGATATGAGTCATATTTAATTCTTAAATAGAGATATTATTCTACACACCTTTACACTCATGTTATGATGCCCCCAGTGCATTGTAATCAACTACCACAAGGAACATAAGCCATGAAATGATAACAACCCATTTAAAAAAAAAATTCTTTAAAATTCTGTTATAGATAAAGCTGATCAGCATCCAAGCATGCATTTAAATCAAGTAATATATATATATATATATATATATATATATAAACCTAAAACTTCTAACCTGTTTGG
>JAQQZY010000020.1:34337479-34354849 GCA_030068375.1 Ostorhinchus rueppellii
GCGACTTGTCCAGGGTGTACCCCGCCTTCGCCCTAAGCAGCTGGGATAGGCTCCATGCGACCCCCGTGACCCTAATGGGGATTAAGCGGGTATAGAAGATGAATGAATGAATGAATGAACAACCATCAAAACAACCAATAAATGTACAGCAGACGTGGATTGATACATGAATACATTTGCATTTTCTATTCCAGATTTTCTGAAAATTGCCTTAAAGCTTGCAAAACATTTCAATGGAAACTTCACCTATGTTTAAATTCCAAATAATCTGTAATTTCTTCCAGTGGTAAATGGACTGAACTTATAAAGCACATACACCCAAAGTACTTTACAGTGCCTCACATTCACCCATTCACACACACTCATACACCAGCAGGTGGCTGCCGCCATGCAAGACACTGCCATTTAGGGTTCAGTGTCTTGCTAAAGGACACTTCAATATGTGGACAGTCGGAGCCAGGATTTAAACCACTGACCGTTTGGTAACTGGACGACCCACTCCACCAACTGAGCCACAGCTGCCTCACACCCTGGTAGTAGACACATGAGTGATACCATCATTAATGATACCTCTGACTGTTTCATTAGGATGAAAAGGGTGAATAACAACAAACGTCACTTGCAAACTGCAGACAAAACTTTAATTTATCATCTTGTATGTCAAAGTTTTCTGAGTTACATTTGGGTTTTAAGTTTTAAAGGCAATTGTGGTAAAACCAACCGCTCCCATGATCCCACAGTATCACCAAACGGCATCCTTTGTAAAACATAACCTTTACTGAATACTGTTTTTTCTTTTCAGGACTGAATCATTGTGTAATAATAATTACAGCCTAATGCTCACATGCTATGATGCATGAATGCTTTGGAATTTCCATGAAAATCCTTCCATCCCACATGAAGATAAAGTGGTGTCAGTGATTTTACTGCAGTAATTCAGTTTGAGCACAGAACCAGTGTTGGTAGGAGCCAACACTGCAGATCAAATATATCTGAAGTTATTGATCAGCTAAGTATTGACCTGTGTCCACATGTGGGTCTCAGATGAAAGACAGAACAGCTGATTCAAAGCCATTTCTTGTATTACACCTTCTTGAAATTGAGGCTGGCCTAAAGCAGCTGTCAGAGCACACAGCTGTCACAGCCGGGATGCCTTCCCTTATGGTTGGAGAGAAAAGGCAAGACGAGGAAGGATCTGGCTTGAATTATTTGCACTGATAAAGAGACCAAATATGCTTATCCATTCAGAAGGAATCGATTGACAGAGGAAGGGAGCAAACAGAGCGAGGGTCAATGCACAGACACCCTTGTCAAGTCTATGTTGTGTTCACTTGCTGAGTCTCAGGGCAATTTGGTGGTTTTTGTGGATTTAGTTTGAGCTGCCTCTGACTGTGACTGATGCTAACAGTGATGCTGTGAAAGTTGCTTCTTGTCTTTCTGAACAGCAGAATGACTGTGGGGTGCATCCTGTTGATGAGGAGGTCGTTTAGAGAACAGACTTCATGTTCCCAATTTAGCAGAGCAGGATCTGGGGATCAGCAGCCCATCTGCCAATGGTCACTGAAGAACATCCGTTACTTCAGCAACTTTATGGAGCGTTGCTGTTTCTGAGTAGTTCTGTCTTCACTGCTTTTTCCTTTTCTCTGCACAATGTTAAGGGTGTGTCTGAAGTCATATACATATATGAATACATGGGAATCACTCTCCTCTACAATGGTTTCAATGCACCCTGTGAAATGATGTAACACCAGCGCATGCCGAACCATAACTGTTGAATACTGACACTTTAAAAATGCTATTAAAATTCTAGAAAGACACTTAGAAAGCGCAGACCTCTTCCAAGGCCAATTGTTTTTCTTGCTATTCCACAACCTCATTAAACCACAAACAAACCAACAGCTCCAAGTCATTTTAGGTTTTTAAAATAACTTTCCTATTTTGTACTCTGCCTCTCAGTCACAGCTAGAACTGGAGAGCTTTCTCTCTAAATAATGTTAGCGGCTACCTAATATTAGCTATTAGCTATGTTCTGCCAAGTTTCATGATACTGTGTGCAGTGGATTTGGTGTAATTTTGCTGACAGATATTTAAATTGCATATCCTTCTTGGCAGAGGTAAAAAAAAAAAAAATCTGTGGAAAATGTAATAGATATATTTTTTTCTGAAGGAGCTATTTTTCAGAGGACTTGGTGGAGTGGTGGTGGCTTTCGGACATACCATGGCTAAATCCCTGGACAGTGCATTCCTTATTGAACCAAAGAATAACAGGAGTCAAACCTGCCTCTCATCCTCTAGCTCTGTCTGTGTTTTTTTCTTGCTCTGTGCTTACATTTATGGCAGTCACAGGAGAGTTTTAATTTGCAGCCCATTTCCCTCTTAATGGCGGTGAGTGTGTGGGTGTCTGTGCGTATGCTTGTACAGTAAGAGACAGAAAAGAAAGATGAGCCAATGAAGCCACAGCACAACTCTGAGCCCTTCTAAAGTCATCCATGTTTTTATTCACCAGAAATTAGAACATCTAATTAATCATTAACATTCCTCCTCCTGATCCTTAACCCTCTGGGAGCACTCGGTCTCTCCCATATGATCTGTGTCTGTATGGATGCATTTATGTGGCTGGATGTTTGTGTATTTCACAAGGGCAGGGTGGTTTTCAGAAAAGCAATTAATGCAGCCAAGGGTGTTATCAGGCTCAGAGGTTATAAACACCTCTAGTACTGTGTTGGAACACTGACCATGAACACTGGTACACGGAACAGTAGTCTGCATGTGACACAGTAAACCCATACAAGGGGAAAAGGCTGCACATTAATGGTAGACGTAGGGTGAAACTCTTCATATGATGCTGTCATTGTCATGGACCTGGCTGATGCTTAATGCTCATGCTTATCATAATGTGCACTGCAGTATTTGAATACTGTATTTTTGTAGTACTTAAGAGCAATGTCAAGACCACTTTTTAAAGGGCTCAGTCTCCTCTAACAACTTGCTTAAGTCACAGGACTTGAAAGGTACAATTATGTGAAATTTCATGTGAAAAATTTCATTTTTATCTGGGTGCTTCTTACAGCAGTAAAGTATAAATAACCTGATGTTTGAGTACAAAAGTATTAGCCTGAAACTATAATTACACAACCAAAAGTAAAAGTGCAGAACTGTCCATTTCTTGTTTCTAATTATGTGAAGTGTTATTTTGTTAATCTGTTGTGATGCAGTTGATGATGTACTTCATTTGAATAACTATATTATTTGGTAGGTTAGTTTATAACAATTAATAAATTTATTAGTCAATAAAAAAACCTCTTACCTTAATATCTGTCTTTAATAATCTGTCAAATAACAGTAGCAGAACACAAAACAGTGAAGTACCTCAGAAGTGAACACAGTGCAGTCGTTGAGTAGATGTACTTGTACTGTGGGGTTCAGATCATTCCCACTGGTGAAAATAAACCCCTTTATTTAGAAACAGTGGTGAGAAGTGTCCTGCAAAAGCGTGTGTGCAGCGTTCAAGGATGCTACCACAATAAATAATGGATGTTGTTGTGAGTCCAGGCTGAATGCAGCCGGCCTCTGCCTTCTGCCACCGCTGCAGCATGTGTTCAGGTTTGTTTTATTCATTGCATGTGGCCTGACCTGCGTCTGAATGGACAGTTCAGAGAAGTGCATGTGTTTGTGTGGTTGGACAGATGTGTTCTCTTTGGCCTCACTGACTGTTGACTGACTGTTGCGTGGCTGTGTTGCTTCTTCAGGATCCCCTGGGGCTCAGTGGTGTGGTACTATGACACATCTGTTAGTTAAAACGCATAAGCATGGGAATAAGCATGTGGTCATTTGATATAAATGTGTATCAATGAGGGTAAAATGGACTGTATTTTGTATTTTTCTCCTCCTTCCTTGTCCTCCCTCATTCACACTCCCTTCCCTCTCTCTTTCCATGTCTCTGCTCTTCTCTGCCCTCTGTTACTTGCTTTTCTCTCCGTATCCTCTGCTCCTGCCTCCTCGTCTCCTATTCTCCTCTCCTTTGTTGTCTTTTCCTCTCCTTTCTCCTCTCCTCTCACCCTCTCTGTGTGTACAGTCAGCCATGCACTTCACTGCCAGCACCGATTTATTCTGCTTAGGCAAATGAGTGTGGCTTACAGCATGCCTCTTGGTTTCTGCTTCATCAGTACACAGTGCACATAACATTGGAGCAGGTTGCAGCCTGAAACCCCTGAAATGGATCTAAGAGACACGCTGGAGGGGCTTCTTGTGCACTACAATGGGCTGATGTGACTCATTCCTGTGTTTTGGATGTAGTGGAATGTGTAATTGAGCATGTATAGTACACAGCTTGAGCCTCTCATGTAATCGTTGTTTTCACCACTGAACCCTCAGTGAGGGCCACGAACATAGAATCTGCCCACTGAGGTCACACATTCACTCAGCAATGGGCTTAAAGGCCAGTGAACACATTAAACATGGACACTAACATTCAACACTGATTCTCATTACATCAACCGTAACCCCACTGTCACACCTCACATTAATGTGTGTTTTTGGTCTAAATACATCTGTTCACAATGGACTGTAAAAAGTGATCACTTCTACCATTTCTGCACTCTGATGGCAAACTGGATTCACTGGGCTCTTAAAATACTCTAAATAGAGCTGATGTTGTGAATCAATACATCTTAAATGTCAATGCGATGACTTTGACCTTTTCTATTTGTTTATTGAGTGTCTCACTAGGGAATAACAATAATGCAACTGTAGGAAATAATTGTGACTAAAGTTATAATTGTCTTTTTATGTTCCTTTCACTGTCATTAATTCAGTTTAGGTTATTTGCATTGAAGACTGAAGTACATCAATAATAATAACAATAATAATAACAATAATAATAATAATAATAATAATAATAATAATAATAATAATAATAATAATAATAATAATAATAATAATGCTTACTAGTCTTACTTAAAAAAAACCCTCAACACTGAATCTGAGGACTATGCTGAAATAATGACCTTAATACAACTGTTCTGTTTGTCTTTTCTTTTTTTTTTTTATCTAGTGGCTTTACAGGTGCGTGTAGATGATGATCATGCAAAAATACTTGTGGTTCATATATTTTACATATACACTTTAATCATGATATGTATGTCATATACCTTCTGTACATATCTGTGCATCTCCAGTACCGATATATATATCGCTAAGGGATTCACAGAGGTCTTGATTATCCAGCTATTTGTCTACTCACACTCTAATTCATTTCATCACTGTGTAAATACACACAGTGATGATGAACACACCTATGAACTACACTGAAAATGATCTAAGAGTTATTATTTTTATGGTATAACCTAGTAATCTGAAATCTGAAGATGATTCAGTGTCATTCATTCACAGTAAACATGCTGGTATGTGGTAGTACTCTCAACAGCAGGTAAACAGGATCCGTAACTAGTGTGGGTTTGAGGGTGGTATGTATGTGTGTATTTATTGTGTCATGCTGGTTGTGTTTCAGTGTTGAACCGCATGTTTCGTGTCATGTTTCAGTGCGCAGACAGAGGAGGTGCTGCCCCATGGATACCTGTGACCTGGTCCACCAGGATACGGGAGGTGATGATGCGACCGTATTGGGAGAAAAGCTGCTCCAGCTCCTTCTGGGTCATGGTCTTGGGGAGGCCGCTCACGTACAGGTTAGCGTCACGGATCGAAGCCGAGCTGGGTCGCGCATATGACACCTGGAAGAAAAGAGATGAGTCATACGTCTGTGGAACTAAATCACTGCAGGAAAAAAACATCCATGAACATTCCCTTAGCCCAAATGGGACCAGGGTTTGTAGTGGGAGATGTGCAGAACTGCAGTGTTTTTGTTTAGGTGAGCGATGGTGTAGGTCAATAGATCCAGAGGGAGTAAAATGTGGGTGTGTTTTCTTAGTACAACTTGCCTCGGGGATTGTTGTCGTCAGGAAACAATCTAGCTATTTCAAGCACTAGAGAGATAACACATGAGTGGTTTGGGAGACACGAGGGAAACCTCATCCCCTCAAGTAGAAACAACAGGTGTTTTACTTTTGTATCCAGGGGATTCAGATGAATCTTTTAAACATTTTGTCCATTTACCCTAGTGAGAAAGTTTATTTGGTCTAAATTAAAATATACCACTTTAAAATAAGCCAGTATTATGTTTAGGTTAATTTAAGTAAGACATTAGCAATAAGCCTATGATTAAGTTAGGAAAAGCCTTTTCACCAACCATCACTAAGCCTTTTAAGTCCAAAAGTAGAATTTAGTTCAGTGCTCTTTAGCAGGTTTTACAGTTGGTTGAAAACTTGTACAGTCTCTTCTTCAGACCATCTGCTTGTGTCCTCTGCTGATTTCAAAGATTGGTATCAAGAATAAATCCAGTGTTTCCCACACATAATCTTTGGTATAATATTGGTGCAAACTGCATTTCAAAATGTTTCCACTGCTAAGGTGATTATGCAGTGTAGCTATAGTTTACATCCACAGTTAGAAACAAAAACCAGATCAGTGATATTTAAAGTGGACTGTCAATTGTATTTCATTGTGCACAGTATGAATACAACATATTTCATCTTTTGTCAGGTCAACTTCAAGATATATCACCGTCTGCTTAAGAACCAGACGGTTTACTGAGGAGCGACTAGTACATATTTTAGCATCAGCTGGTTTCTCCACTTCCTCTTTAAGAAATGGGCAGTAAATCCTGTCCCATTTTTTCCAACAGCAGATATTAAACTGATTTACACATTTTACCCGATTCTTTCATTCCAAAATCATACATGTAAACAGTGAACTCATTTTTTCATAAGCCACATATTGTTAGCCTCACAGCATAATGGTTCTAAAAGTCAGAGCTTTGATCTGCATAACTTTACTCGCCTAACACTGCTGCTTCATTTTGCATCACTGGCTATGACCTGAAAAAATATGACTTAGGCAATCATATACTATGAGGCTAATGATATATTCTGAACATTCTCACAAGATCTATGGATACAAATCATGAAGGTGAAAAGTGAACAGGAATATGATAATTGCAATAAAAAGTGTCAAATATGATAGTGGAGTATAATTATTTAGACTTTATAAATTTGCTCTCATTCATCCACATCACTTTCTAAACCCCCAACCCACAGCCAGTACCATCCCACTACCACCACACATAAAACCCAACTGTGTCATAAACCTTGACATCATTTGATGCTGTTTTCTTTTGGGTATTTCTGATACACACAATGACAAAAGCACATACAACCAAACATAGAATCAGTTTTGGTCTTGCTCCTGCTTCTCCCTGGTATCAATCACACACAGATAATGGAGTTTCTTACAGTAACTTAGTGCTCGTCATCATTTCCATACATGATGGGGAGAGTAAAATAAGTGGTTCTGCTGTGCAGTTCCAGGCAGCAGCTCTCTACAGCTGAACTCTCAGTTGTCAAACGCTGTCCTGAACATCTTCCTGTGTAAACCTGATTTTACTCCGGCAAAAGTTGCGTAAATCCCATTACTACTGCTGCTGACTGGAGCAGCTTTCCCCTTGCAATACTTTCATTACCTCTGACATGTGGAGACATAAGCCATCAAATAAGGTTAAAGTCAGGCAAATGTGGTGGATATGCAGTCATATCCTTGAGCAACAGCATGGAAATCCTGCTGAAGTCTAACGGTGGGAGAATGGGATTGGGAGCAGCTGGCTTTCCCCATGTCTCACTTTTTTTTTCTTTTTCTTTTCACACATCTTCCTCTTTGGCATCCTTGCTCAGCTCCTCTGTCTTCCTCTTCCTCTCGTTGCCTGGATCTTTTTTTTTTCTGCTTCTGCTTTTCTTCTTCCTTCCTGCTTTCTGCCTCACTAAACCTTTCTCCCTCTTCCAGATTCTGCCTCTTTTCTCCCCTCCCTCTTCTCCTCTCCCTCATTTTCTCTCCTTGTCAGCCAAGTCCAGATGTCTAATCCATCAACACCTCCTCAAGCTGGAAGCGGTATTGTGTATAAGTGTGGTGTGGTGCACATGTGAAAACCCAAGAGTGTGTGTGAGAGAGCAGGAAAGTTAGAAAACTGTAAGTGTGAAGATTAAAGCGTTCACAAGCACACGCTGTATAAATGTGTCTCAGATGATGTGCATGCATGTCACTGTGAGTTCCTCTCACCTTTTCCATGCTGCTTCCCCTCACACCTCAGTAGGAAAACAGCATCACAGCCAGTACTGATAAAATCTGAGGTGTCATGGTGGAGGGAAACCACAGAGACACTACCGAGACATGTAGCCTGAGAGCATGTGAATGTCTAGGCCAAGTGGGAGAGAGATGGGAAGGGTGTGACATAAAAGAGCGACAAACTTAATTTTAGAATTACCGCGCTGCCTTTTAATTTACCTTGTTACCTTTAGGGTGTTTTAGTCTGTTTGCGGGGAGCGAATGCATGGAAAGAGGGTTGTGGGAGGGAGGAAAATGAAGTGTGAAAGAGTGATAGCAGCAGACAGAAGCAGGATGGTCGTCTGTCGTTATAAAGTCCCCCTTCATATCAAGAACAACCTCTGGGTTATGAGAGGGTGAGAGCAAAAATCTGTGAACTTCCACTGCTGCACTCAATAAAGATCTATTCATCTCACGTTAGACATAAATGGCCTTTAACTTTTCTGTTTCAACAGTATAATTTACTCACAGGGAGCAAATTATATTGTAAAAAATACTGTATATATAAAACCAAACACTTTGAATACTGTGGAATCATCCGTACACCCTCTGATAAGTATATTGTGATATAAGATTACATTATATTTATATATGTATATATTTATCATTATGATAGATTTGATTTAAAATTGTAACACAATTAACCTATCTGCAGTGCAGGATGATTCTGAACATGTCTGACAATGCATTTCAGGCAGTTTGTCCAAGTAGAGTGACAGTTGCGCATGCTCAAATGGGCAGTTGATTTGGTTGTGACAGGCAGCAGAACCAACCCATAAAGATGGAAGATGCTAAACAGTGTGTTGGGCCTCTGGATGGAAATATGAGTACAAAAACCCCCCAGTACAGAACAGTAGTTTCAAGTTGTTTTGCTGAAACTGTTGAAGGTGTTTAATAAATACATCAAGTGCATATATATTCTCGTCTTTCTTGAGTCTGGTTGCTCATGCAAAATGAAACGCAATTAATATAGATTAAAAATGAAGGATATTTAATCATGATTAATCAAAATTAATCCACAGGAACCCTGTGATTAAGCTGATTAAAATGTTTTATTGTTTGACAGCACTAGTTATATCACCTTTTCCTTAAATTCATTTTATTTAAATTGTGTTTTTGGTCTTATTTTGGTTCCATTGTCAAAACACATAATGTTTCTGTGTTTTGTTATTTTACTTAATTTTACTCCTGCATATTTGGACGTTTTTAGATGTCTAGAAGTGTCATAATGAATAATTTAAAACCCACAAATAACCATCTGGTTTCCTCTTTAGTTTTCATTTCGGAACACATCAGTCTTTAAAATTACATGAAACAATGATTTGCACCAACAATATAAGCTGATATATCACCCATATCTCACTCTGTAAATATTGTGTATGTCAGTATTATGTGTTTAACCAGTATTTTACAGCCTCAACATGATACTGTATGTCCATGCCTCTATATTTTTAAAAGGCACATTGAGTTGTGATAAATATTTAAATCTGATTTTTTTAAGACACAGACGATAAATGACCAGTTAAGAAGTGAGGAGAGGAGCTAAGAAGTGTCCTCCATCAGTCATACCTCCACCAATGCCCCACAGTCACAATGATAGAAAAAGGAAAAAAAAAGAAAAAGAACTGGATCTGCTCTAGAGTTTCATAAACATTAGTACATTAGCTTTTGTCCAATCCTGCTGAAAGCCAGCCTATCAGACTAAATAACGGCAATGACAACATAACCTCTTTGGCAGAGGGAGTAAAGAAAAGCATAAATTAATTGTTTGTTTTTTTTTTAATGGTAGGCTATATGATACTTTTACATTTGAATGAATGATGAGCAGCGCCATGTGCCAATGTGTACGTACAAACAAACAGTCTCTGTTTAACAAACATTTTGAGTTTAATTCAGTGAGATCCCTGCTCTGGGTTCCAAAGACTGAATCATACAGTTATAGATAGAAAACATGCACAAATACCAACACCGACCCACTCAACGTTAACACATCGGACCCCCACCTCACACACTAACTACTGGAACACATGCTGAAACACACATCCCACATCACACCCATCGCACCCAAATCACAGGTCTGTTCTGAAAGTCAGACTACAGATGGGACTGAGGACTGATCCCAGACCAGCACTGACAGCCCGGTGTCTACGGACCAGAGTGATAGTCTCCGAGGGATTCCCCTTTCACAGTTACAGGCTAATCCCATCCTATTAGATTAGATTAGATGAGATTAAATCAAATGACAGCAGTGAGAATCCAGGGATTACCAGGACGCCGCAGATTTCTGCCCCTCTTAAAAGCACCGTTTTATCAGAGCGAGCGCATGGATGGAAGGGAGAGGGAAGGATACACTGATGCAAAATATTTGCAAAAAAAACAACTGCCTGGAGGCTTTAATTTTACGTCTCTTGCATGTTTGGACAAAGGACATCCTGGCATCAGTAGGGTTTATCTGGTTCCTCTGTGACAACCATCACCGAGCCTGTGCATTATGAATAACAGTCACACATTTAAATGCAATAACAGAGTTCTTAATTACTGTGGAAAACACACCATGATGGATGCATTTCTTCCCTTTCACTCACAGATATCTATACAATTTCACCTTTACATTGTGACATTTAGAACGTAATTAGCACATCAGCTATAGTCCCAATCTTTTTAATGTGTCTCTTTGATTTCAATGGTCTTTTTATTTCTGAGGCTCATGCATGTTAATCCCATCTCACCCTGGAGCTCATTTACCAGCACCATTTTTGGTTAAAAGGCTCAGTGTAGGAAAAAAGTACAGACTTTTTATGGTTTGATACTTTATTTAATCACAAGTGTAACTTCTTCTCTGCAGAAGTGCTTTTTCAGTCTTTTTAACTGTGTGTAGAAGGATGCGTTTGACCAAAGACAGTGTTGTGTTGATCTATGTCGTTTTGTGTTGTCATGTCGTGTTGTTGTGTGTCGTGCCGTGTTGTGTTACCTTGATCGTTTTGGTTTGAAGTCTGAGTCCATTTAACGTGTTGATGGCTTTCTCTGCATCCTTTGGATCAATGTAGTTGACAAATCCATAGCCAAGACTCTGTCCTGAAATGTCAGAAAGAGAGAGAGAAACTTTTAGAACATGGTTTCTTTTATTCACTTAAGTCAAGAAGAAAAAAGAGAACAAGAATATGGTTTTATGTATGCCATTTCATGTTCCCTCCATCCGCTAAATGCGTTAAATGTAAGTGATGGGACCTCAGGACGCCTTTTGGATCCATTTAGGATGCCTTTTAAATGCTTAATCTAAAGTGTAACAGTAACATCAGTGACTGACAGCCTTAGTGGGATATTGTGTGTGACATATTTTTTCATCAGACCATGGTTTGTTCTCTGTGATTTTAAAACATGGTTGATGCTTTAAGTTTAAAGTTCACCCAAAGTTGCAGAAGGTCTGACACTTGTGTGCATCTGTGGATGTATATATACATACACAGACATATGTATGTACGTGCATGTGTTAATGATCTGACACCAATATTTAGTCTTGAGGTTTAAGTTAAATTAAAGTTGCAGCAGTATTGGGCAGGATCTCGCACCACGCATTCTGCTTCCTGCGTGTTCCACCTCCCGTGACCACTGACACCTCAGCTCCAGTCACACCTCTCCGTCCCCACACCAGTCCCCACCCTTTTGTGTCCATCCTCTTTTCAGCCCTACAGAAGACCAGTACCCCCCTGCTGAAACCACCATGGCCTTTTAATGAGGCTTTTATTTTGAAAAACCCTACTCTGTGTGTCTGAGTGAAAGAGAGACAGAGTTTGAATTAGTTTGAATGAATTGAAATTATGCAAACAATTGAGCATAAAATGCACAATTTATCACATTTAATACTTAACTACTTTATTTAAAACCCTATTGTGTGTGGATCTGTAAGAAAGAATAATTGTTAATGAACAAAAACTTTTCAAACAGTCGCGTGTTTGGTCATAAAAATGATATGAAGTTATTTAATAGTCATCATTTAGTATTTTTAAAGAGGCTTTTATTTAAAAAAAAAAAAAAAAAAAGCACTGTGTGTACTCTGTAATGTGTGTGCAAAATGTCAAACACCCACAATGCAATGTTAAAAATGTGCAGAAAATTTTTAAAAAGTTACCTTTCAAGACTTGAACCTGGGGCCTACAAAACAATAGGTCCCTTGACTAACCACTGTCCTATCCACACACATTAATACTTCTTGATTTGTGAGACTCTCATCAGGGATTTTTTTCAGTGCTAACACCAAAAGTACAAGTTCTCTTCAAACAAACTGCAATTATTCCATAACCATAGTTCATATCTCAAAAAATTATTTTGCATGTGACTTCTGCAGACCTTTTCTGCAGAAAAAGTCCAAAATGAATAAGCAGTAATCGGGTGAATGTGGAGTCAGTTTGAAAGGCAAATTTCTAACTTCCTGTTGGAGATAGCTCATGGGTGACAATGTATAATTTTTTGGGATTGTTGAGACCAAAATTTTGGGATGTGTTTCATGTCCGTACTACATTCCTACTGGCCATTAGGGGCATTTTTGTGTGAACCGTGACCTACTTATTATTTTACACATCTTTTGTAAATTTGAGTAGTTATATGAGAATCCTGTTGTTGGTTTCACATGAGTGGTTTTCTCTATATAAGAGAACATGGAAATCAAGACAAACCCTCACTTTCCCTGTTGATATGTCACGACTGTCAGCCAACAATCGTCACCTAGCCCTAGGCTTGTTGGAGGGTGGTCTCTATTCGAGCTGTTGCTCGTAGAATGAGACAAAGACATGCAGAAACTGGCTCTATGGCTGATAGGCCACGCCCTGGGTGCGAGAGAGTAACGACTCCTGCTGATGACCGGAGAATTGTGCTGCTGCATTTGGGTGATAGGTTCAGGACCGCAACCTAAACTGCTGCAGAAACACCAGGGAGGAATCAACCTGGCATCAGCAGTAGAAGTGTCCACCACCGTCGCTGTCGTGATGTCATCCAAGCAAATGGTGGTCATACTCCATATTGGGCACAATGTTCACCATGTCATTCTTTTGGAATTTGTTTTTATGAATAAAGCCTTATTTAAATGTCATAATTCATTTTTCGCTGCAAATACATAATAAACTATCCATGTGGACAATATCTATCTATATCAAAGACTTTAAACTTTAAACTGTACCCAAAACAGAAGTGTTAAGTTTTCCACTAACTCACACAGTTGCTCTTTGGAAAGATCCGCTACCTCCACAGCTCCCAGTGGTACTGCTTCTCCATCTGGGTAATAGGATGATCTTTATATGCCTCTCGGTACCCATTCACAGGCTCCCAGAAAACAGACAGAATTATGTACGGAATATACACAGAGGACAGACTATACGCTCATCCATCTGTGTCTTTAATGTACAGTAACTTGCGGTCTCCATCAATAAAATCTACCACATTTTGTGAACTCTTCTACCTCTTTTTTTTTTGTTTTGTTTTTTTTTTAAAGCTGACAGATTTAAATTTAAGTAAATAACAGTTAACAAATGAACACATTGCCTGTATTTCACAAAAAATAATGTGCAAAGAAAAACTTTTACCCTTGTACTTCTTATCGTCAGGAACTTGTTATATTTGTGATTTTGGATCTTTGCAGTATTTATTTTACTGACACACTTAAGTTTCTCATGATATAAACATCATTGATTAAATACCGCAGGGTTTATTCACACCTATTTTGTTTGGTCTGTTTAAAATGGACCACAGTTGGTTTCCCTGGAAAGTCCGGACTTTTTTTTAGGTGTGAATACAAACATGCAAACTCTGATTCGAATCAAACAAACAGACCAAGACCAGATCCGCTTCCAAACTGATTCTGGGCCGGTTCACTTCTGCTCTGAATATAACCAGCCTTGAGCTGAAACAAACCAAGGAACCATGCACCTTTTTGTGCTTGAAGAGCCACTGTAGCTGCTGGAAGTAGCTGAGTTGCATGGGTAGTCAGAGCTAATAGCAGCAGCCATGAACCGTGGACAGACATGGAGCAATGAAGAGACTGAATGTCTGATTGACATTGGGTCTGATGCACATATTACAAAAATGACTCTGAATGAGCTGTTCTTGACAGTAAACAATATTTTTGTAAATTTGTGACTGTAAAAATAGAGTACGTATTCCAAATCAAATAAGTAGACCAAAGGTCTTTCCAGGTGTCAATACACCCTAAAATACAAACATGGATGTCATAAACTTGAAATGCCTCTGAATTATGAAAATGAAAATTAAGGCAGCACCAGAAAAAAATCTAGTACAAGTTGAGTACACACAAGAGTACAAACAACATATTTGCAGCTCTGTGAAACTGGAGAAAAATGCCACCCCCATTTCCCTCGAAGCTGCGAGTGTCTTCAATGCAGACTCCCTTTGAGTCTGAGGCCTGACATCTCCCAGTGTTTCCCCGACAGATCAAGCCTTTCAACAGGCGCGGGACTTTGAGCAGATGCCTCCAGCCATCAGGGCCTTCAGTCGGATACTGTTCAACAAACACAGCCCCAGTCCACGAATGCCACACAAACACAAGACGTCCAGTCAGTTTAACAGGAGCGCATCCACATATTCATACTAATAGAAAGAGACAGCGGTTAGTCAGAGACAAAATGAATCACAAAATATGGAGCATGGCTCTTTCACAAAATAAATACGTTTGGGCTATGGATATCATAGCACAGAACAGCGCAGAACGGCTCAGCAGCGAGCAGTGAAGGGCCAGGAGGGAGTTGTAGTCCTAACATCAAACAGCTGATGGTTTTTCTCTTCTTCTCTCCTCTCCTCCCTCTTCTCCTCTGGATTAACTGTGGATTATCAGACGCTCTCTATTGTTAATTAAAAACCTGCCATCCTGGAGAGACTACTGCTATTTATAACTAACCCTCCTCTCCTCCTCCTCCTCCTCCTCATCCTCCTCCTCTTCCTCTCTGACTCTCAGCTGACATAAGGTGTTAAGTTTGGGCAGTTTAAATATAACTCAAAGTCATTTTTGTGGTCCTTCTCTATTTCATGCTGTACAAAGGAGGGAAGCCACAAGTAGATGAGAAAGAGATCAAATCTGGCAAAATTAAAGTGACTCCATCCATTGTCTACCAATAACTCCGACATGAAAAACAGCTCAGATGGTTCCTCTAAACCTATAAAATGCCATAAACAGACCTCATGGAGGACATCCAGTTGGGCTGTTAAGTGTCACATGGTGAGCAACTTGACTTATTAGCATAATACTGACAAAAATAGAGAAGAAAGTGAAAACATGTCAATACTATGTTGTCTGCATATAAAATACAAGACCATAATATCTATGTCTGTGCTTCCTGGATTTAGTTGGTTTATTAGCTTCATATCTTAGATAATGTAAGACTCATTCCTTACCAACCTACCCAGGAGTCTGAACTTTCCACAGTTCATTTCATGGATTTTTTGGAAACAAATCCAGTTGACTCTTCCATCACTTGAAACACATTAATTTAAGCAGATATTATTAAAATCTAATGAATATATATAAATAAAGTGGTACACAAATGAGAAACCTTTAAGTTTCCAAAGCTCATAATTCCACTAGCTTTAACTTTCTTGCAGGCCCATTCCACGAGGAATTACATATTTACATTGAAAAAATGCAATAAATGGCCTAAATCTCTATTTGTAACCATTCAATTACTATGTATATATTTTCCAGCGACAGCTAAAATTCCAGATGGGTGTAACAGCTGAACAGTGGCTGCTGGTAATGTTCTACTCTGGTGTTCACCATCATCTCTCCCACCCTCGCCTCCCACTCGACCATCACCTTCCTCACCCCTCTCCCTCATCTTCAACAAGAAATGTGAGGTTCGACAAGCGCTGCTACCAGGAGGTCGGCTGAAAATGAAGTGTTCTGGCGAAGAGCACTCATGCAGGACTGTCGAGATTGGCCGGCTGGTGCTTAATGGTACGGAGACACTAGAGCTCATAGAAGAGTCCAGGAGCCAATCGGGGCCAAACTGGCAGACGTGTACTGTAGAACAGGGAGAGTCTGATGTGTAGGCTGACTATGTATATACAGTATATATATGTGTGTGTGTGTGTATCTGTGTGGGTGCATAAACATTTGTGCAGTAGTGTGGGCATGCAAATATGAGTCAGCAGTGGATTTTAGTCTTACAACAATATAAAATTCTATTTCCATGTACCTACTTTGACTATTTCTACATGTAAATGGTGTGTTTATGTGAGTGTGTGCATGGTCCTTCCATGAACCTGACACCTTCAATCTCCTTGGAGGCTTTAAAGCTTCTTGTCAGATGCTTTTTATATAATTTTATCATTCTTGTAAATGTTATTTAATTCTCTTCTATTGTGTGGTCCGTTTCTACCAGATTTTTTGTGTTTTTCTCAATATTTCTTGGACCCAGGTCTCTCTTGTAAAAGAAATTCTTACAATATGTGGCAAAATCTCTGTTCAGAAATGTTCAGGATTTGTTCTTATTCTCAAAAAAAAAAAAAAGAAAAAAATCCCGAAGATGTTTACATGGTTAATGAAAATGACAATGAATATTCCACTAATACACCTATTTACATGCAGCTGTGCAAACTTGATTTATTTGTTTTCCCTTTAAACACCTTCTTGGAAAAGTCAGCTTTTCAACATCTGGTCAAACCAGAGAGCCTGGTGCTACGTAGGTTTCTCCCCCTGTATATCTTTTTTCAGACAGGATCTTTGTCTCTACAGTACTTCAACTGAATGTGAGTTGCGACATGTGGTAAAACCCATAAATACACATGTCTACATGTCTTATTGCTCTATTTAGAAAAAGGCCTAATTCAAAATATTCAAGTGAATATTCTGTTTGTGTGACACTTGTCATGACTATAGTTATATATGGAGTAGTAGTGGAATATTCTTTATATTCTTTATTATTTGCGCCGGTTTCAAATAAAAAATTCAATGGTCACCTATTTTTCGACACTAAAAAAGGGGAACTGGTCAAAGCAGGACCCCCTCTGCACACATTATGGAGTTGCGGGTTATCATAAATTGTTGATTCTTCTATTGGCTACTTGTCTCTGTCTTCAAGGTCAGCTTCTCAATCTCTCCAGCTTGGAATGTAAACAGGAGCTTCATCGCTATCTCTTTTCTTCACTGACCTCAGCTGA
>JAQQZY010000020.1:34354949-34387449 GCA_030068375.1 Ostorhinchus rueppellii
CCGCCGCTGACCCCGCGGAGGCCCCCCCCCCCCCTTGTGTCACAGACTTTTTGGGCATAGAGAGAAGGAGTTCGTAGGGCAGCGCCTGGTTATGGCTGCAGCCTCTCCTCCTCATAACAACCGAAGGTCGCTTCCCTTTGCCTTCCCGGATCACGTGCTAGTCCTGTGTGTAACTGCTGTTTTGTTTGGCTTTCTGCCAGAGACTTTTTTTCCCCCACAAATACCAATACGTAGAGTATTACTACAGGTACTGTAGTAATACAGTAAAATAGTACTACGGGTTGGTATTTGTCTTTTTTCTCACCTCAAACCCCTGTTGTTTCCCCTCTCACATCTGTGAAAATGGGGCGAATCATCGGTTACAACTGTACCTGTATCCCCATGTTTATGTCTTGTCTTTATGTGATCTTGGTTGGTTGTAATCTCGAATGTAATTTTGTTGCTCTGAAATATGTGCAATAACAATAAAACTAGTCTGATTCTGAATATTAGTGTTGATATAAATGTACTCAATGAGATTTGAGTGCATGTAGAAATAATACAGTGATAATATGACTTGAATAAATACATGACTTTGTAGCTGATGGCTAATTGGAGCCTTATATAATTGGACAAACCAGTGTATAGCCCATACATCCAGGACTTCCTCTGATCTGTCTTGAACACAAATAAATTATATTCATCTGATTCAGGCAGAACTTGTGTTTTATTTCTCATGCATATGAATATTGACATGAAGATGAAAATCCAGTGGTGGTCAGCTCTAGTCTCTGATGCTGCATCATATGGAGTTCTTGTCATTTTTGCTGCCCCCTCCCTCATCTTCTCTTCCTTTTTGGCAGGTCTGAGTGCATCTAGAGTTGGAGGAAAAAAGGTGGGAGGGAGGCATCAGTCCCCAGGTGAGAGTGAGATGAGGGGAGACAGAGGGAGACATCTGCCTGTAGCATCAGGGAAGCTCCAGGGGGAGGGTTTCCACCCACCACTTCCAACCTGCTATGGAGCTGCTAACAGCAGGGAGTCACCAGGAACTTGTCTGACGGCCTGAAATCTGCACGGTACGGGTGACAAACGTAACGCCAACGCATCACCCTGCCAGATGCACACACATGTGGCGCACACACACAAATGCAAGTAAACATGTAATAACTCAATCACAGTGGCACACACAAACAAACAGAAGCAGTAAAGTACCGTATGTGCTCCCAGCGGGACACGAAGGAGAAAGGCTGCCAGCTAACCAGCCAATATGCCACTGTGTGGTAGGATGGAGTATTATTTAGGTCAGAGTTAAGGGAATATCAGCCTTGAAAAGACTCCAAGTCTTAACATTACTGTAAATGCATGCTTAAAGTTATTTCATACCAAGCCCAGATTTTAACATGTGCTGAAAAAAGAGCAGGCAAAGAAAACAGAATGTTGGATTTCTGCTGATTTTCACAGACATCTACAATTGAGCAGTGAAATCAGCTGATGTTTCAGTTGTTTTTCTGTTATTTACTATATAGCATTACTTTAACTGCAGTGGATCCACCATCTACAACACACACCTCTGCAAATTATCACACACACCTTTGAGCTTGAGTCACATATCTATGAAACATTACCTGAGCACAGCTAAGATTACAATATACAAAAGGCACTTTAAACAAACCTCAATTTGTAATCCATCTGTGTTTCCTAGATTGACTCAGTCAAAAATTCCCCCACAGTAAATGAACATTCATCCAAACAGATGAAGCCCCAGCTCCCTGTCCACCAACCTCAGATTAAATGTTTGGTGGGGACTGTGAGGTTAGATAGTGCAGTGGATGAAGAAGAAGAGTGAAGAAAATGTGGCTGACAAAGAGCCCGTCGTGAAAAATCAAAGCACTTCTGCGCTTTAGAATTGGCACAATGCACAGCTCCACTACTTAAGGCAGCTCCTTTATTTCACATCTTACATTATTGGACACAGTGATTAATCCAGGTGTGCCTGACCACAGCAGTAACAACAACAAGTAGCAGATACACCTGGAGTAATCAATGTGTACAATAATGAAAGACAGGAAATAAAGGAGCTGTGCATAGAGCCCAATATTTTGGATTCAGGAGACACTTGAAGGGGAGGCAAGGGCTGTTGTTTTAGATTCAGTTTGTTTCTTTCTTTATTTGTTTGTTAACACTTTAGCAGTAAAACTATTGGTTGAATTAATACCAAATTGGGTTTATAGATTGCCAGTGACCCAGAATAGATGTGATTAGATTTTGGGAACAGTAAGTTAAAGTTCAAATTTTTTATGATTTTTTACCCCCCCCATTTACTTATAATGGTGAAAATTTGTCTATGCTGTTTATGTTTATGCTGACATCAGCACATACATGATGACATCAGCTGGATTGATGCCAAAATAAGCTACAAGGGTCAGGGTTTGTTGTGCCTGGTACCATTTGTTAATATCAAAATAGAAGTAAAAGTATAATTTTTATGAAAGACCATGGAAATATGTGTGATTTTGCATATTCTACAACTATATCTTGAGCTTTATTTATAGTAAATGAAAGTTAATTATCACTATAAGAATGCTTACTTTAAAAAAAATGGCTTGCCTAAGAAAAGTCTAAACCATTTTGAGTAAGATGGTAAATTGTAATTACAGAAAAATAAGTTGAGAAAGTTCAGCATCTGAGGCATTCTAGAGAAGCTATTAAAATGCATGATAAATAGCCTCTAATGGGGTTTTAGCTAACAGAAAGTCAGCCTTGTGCTGATCAATTAGCTTAATGGATACATTAACTTATATATTTTAATTGTCAATTAAAACCAAGAACCTAAATGATGCATTGCTCTTCATAATGGCCTTTTAATGAGGTTAGATACGTTGCCTTTGATTCGTCAGCTGCTTATAGTGCCAGTCGTGTTCATTCCACAGCAGTTTGAAGAGAAATGAGAAAAATACTCATGAAAATGCCCTGGAGCAATGAAAGCGAACTTAATGGCAGGGGTCTTGTAATAAAGAATGTCCCCAAGTGGGATTTATGAGCTCGCATATGAATGTGCAAGCATTCATGTCAAAAGCTCCATTTACTGTACAGAGTTTGGCCGTTTGGCATCTGACTGTCTATCCCATAGTCACATATGTGGGTGGGGGGTAGAGGTAGGTTTTTTTGTGATGAAATCACTGCTGTTTCTAGTGAGTAGCTGTTTGGTGTTGGTCCAGTGTTACAAGTAATCCATTGTTTGTTTCCTGAGGAGCAGCAGGTTGTCCAAAGTGTGAGAGTCTCCTGTCTGCTGCTGTCTATGATTTCACCCTTCACCCACAAATGTCTGTGGATGCATCAAAATATTCACACAACCCTGCAACCGTGCAGTACAAAAAGGAACAAACGAAAGCAAAATATCTGTATGGTTGGCTTTGTTGAATTTATAAACAAATATTCAAGTGAACTGTCCTCATGAGTAGTTAAGTATAAGATAATACGCTGTGAGATACTGAGAGAAGGAGCCAGTGGTTGTATACTGCCTGTCATTATGTTGTGTTTTTTTGTTGAATTATGTGACAAAGAGACCTGTGCTGCAAACATGAAAGCATCTTCATCTCCTGCTATCATCAGGCAAGGCTCACACAGTGAAATATAGACTCTTTGATCTGGAGTGAAGGCTGAAACACATGGTTCCAAGAAGGTTTAATTTGACTGTATACCACCTACTGCTACTGTCTCAAATACAAACACATTCTATTTGTGCAACTATTAAATACAACTATTATACATGAGAATTAATGACATTCTTATGGTTCAAACACGTTCTATACATGAAATCATCAGGTATTATATATTACATAGCTTTTGACCCTATCCTCTGAAAACAGATATCCTGTTATTGGTACTTAGCAGAACATTCTTAAAGTCTGCTGGCCAACAATTGGAGAAAGTGTTCATTTTAACTGTATTACTCATTTAGTCAGGGAAAATGTTTTAGGTACAGATAACTAAAGGTTTTGATGACTCAAGCTCTTCTCACATGGGACTAATATAAATATTATATGTCTATGATTACCAAAGCCTATGTTTTGCATGAATGTATGTACTCTGTTCCTTGGATGGAAAGGTCACTATTAACAAGTTCAACAAATATCCCTTACTGTTATGAAAGTCAAGTCTAATTAATCTGGACAATCTTAGTTTCCTCTTTTTTTGAATGAGCCTTTGCTGCATTGCCACAAGAGCCTCCCGAACTTGCATGTCAAATGGTTTTAAAACACTGATTTAGAACTCCCTGCACAGAATCCACAATTCTAAACTGCAAAGTAGGAAGAGCAAATGCATGGATGTATCTAAAAACCTCACAAATCATCCCAAGGAGTGAAGAGCTAACAGTACTATTATTTTTACCGGCCTTTGCCAAATTAGGATATGGAACTTGTGTGACAAAGCACCAAAAATACACAACTCGTACTAATCATGTTATATGTTATTCATGTTAAAAGATTGACGCATTACATCCAATAATGTTAGTTGTTTGGCAGAGGCATACTTGTCTAAAACCCGCTAACCTAGATACAGAGTGTCCCGTCACCATAGTAACTCATACACATTAGGGGTGTCCCAAAAAATCAATTAATATAAAAATTGTGATTCTCATTTCCTAAGATTCAGAATTGATCTAAAATGTCCCGAAATCAATGTTAAAAAATAAAACAAATCCGCCAGCAGTCTGCCTCCATTTTGTACACGTTTTGTATGTCCTGACATCATCACGTAGCCATTTCTAGAACATAACCATGCACAGTAAGCACCAAAACAAAGAGGAAACTAATGGAGGAGGTAAGGTCCTTGTTGAATGCAAAGACTTGGACTCATTTTGTTTTTTACTGATTGCCCAGGAAGACTGAGCTTGACATGAGTTTCACTGTGTAAGGTTTGCAAAATGCAGATTAAGCACTCCAGGAACACCACAAATGCATGGGCTCACATCAGCAGCAACGTGATATCATGAATTACGTATAGATAACGCGCCACTTTTAACTGCTGTGTCATCTGTACGAATTATTAGTGTGATTAGCGGTTAGGGTTTCGTTTAGGGTTAGCGATTAGCACAGTTAGTGGCTAGTGCACATTAGTGGTTAGGCTTAGTGATTAGTGGACACATTGACACACCATCAAATGGCATTAAATAACACGTGAAAGCATGATAATGTGTACGTATAGTACGCCAAATGCAATACACTAGTGTGATATATGCGATTTCATGAGCTGTCTGTAACAAATGTGAAAAAGACATTTTAATGTCTGCATTTTTCATTCTGTCTTGCAAAGCAGACTGGAGTCGATCATGAGGATCATTTGCACATCTATAGATGGAAGCAGAAATCATTATGAATGAAATAGTTTCGAATCAAAAATTGTTTTGAATCAAAAATCGATTTTGAATCTTAGCCCCAAAAACCTGAATCGAATCGTGAGACAGTAAAAAATCCCCACCCCTCAAACACACGCCACATTCATCTGTGTATATCCACCATCCTAATGACGTCACACATACTTTTTCCAAATGGCCCCTTCTCTATATTTTTGCCTCATTTTTATTTTGCATTTTCGATGAAAATATCAAGTGATTTTCATCATAGTGTTTGTCAGCATAAGTGTGTTTTTATTTAGTCAGTGTCTTGTTTCACTGAAAAATGGCCCTGACAGAAACTATGACAAACACTGATATGAAGAGACCTTTAAAGGTTACCTATATAACATTTGTACGTGTATGAAGCTGCTGCAGTACAATCTGTGGGTTTGGAGTTATGGGAGGACACATGCATCAAAAGAGTGAAGGGGAGGGTTGAGCAGGGATCATCAGAGCTATGAGTCAGTGACGTTAACACACCTTGAGAGGACTGTTTCTGTCTCCACAGAAACAGGCAAATCTGTTGGTAAGTCTTAAATTTAGTGACATTTTAAGATGAGGAGGAAGGTAGGAAAAAAAATTCAATTTGTCAGAATAAATGTGACACCGTCCTTGGCTGCGCTCGGTTCCATCCCCTGACGTTTTGCCCCTTGCTGCTGCAGCAGCAACTTGAGGTAGTTCTATTTTTGATGGGCCAACATTTAGAAAGGTGCCCTGTCACCAGCTTCATGTCAAAATTCACTTCACTTACCTTAAGAATGGTGAACACCAAAAAAATAGGTAACAGGAGTTCAGTGACTTTTCAAAAGATAAACAGTAGAACTCGGACTAAGGTGCTGCAGATACGAGTACAGTCAGTGCATATGATGTGTTATGTACTGAGCACTTTAAATAAGTAAATTCATAAACAGAGCCACGTCCCCCCACACACGCTTCTACTGTAGATCCCTCTCCCACTCACTCATTCAACACATCTTTCCCTCCTGTGTTGCCAAGGTAGCAGCCACTGTTGCAGTCAGGAGGCTCCCACTCTCAGTTCCCAAGGCCCTGCTTCCACTAACACACACACACAGACACACACTGGCCCACGTAGAGGCTCAGGGACAAACACACATCCACGTAAACCACCCCCTCACGGTGGCTCCCTGGGCCTGCGGGGCAGTGGACTGCAGCCTGCAGTGAGTGGGCTGGTTGGCTGGATGTGGAGCTGAAAAATAGAAGGCAAACTGACAGACAGAAGAGCCCTGGTATAAGTCTTGGATAACCCTGTTACGTCAGGGATGCAGAGTCTACTCTGAACTCCTGTTTGAGTGCACAGAGAGTGACAAGGCCACCAAGGTCTCTCAGCCTCCCCTCCATCTCCAGCTCCTTCCACATAGGTAGAGTGCAGTGGGAGCAGAGGGTCGGAGGCCGAGCGATCGGCCCTGAGGCTCATTCAGCCTGTGGACACGTGGCTTCCACAGGGGACGGTCACTGCCTCTGTGGTCCTTTAAAGGACACTGATAGAGGAATGAGTGGGACAGAGGAAAGCTGAAGGAAGGGTCAGCACAGGCAAAGCAAGCTTTCATGATTGCCAATCTTGGGGGGGGGGGCACTAAGAAGGGAGAGAGAGAGAGAGAGAGAGAGAGAGAGAGAGAGAGAGAGAGAGAGAGAGAGAGAGGACATTTGTGGGACCTGGGACTCTAAAACTTTAATGTGTCTGCCTGCTTGTGTCTGCACTTGGGAGCCTGGCAGCTCTCTTAATACCTGGCTTTGGAGATGTCAAATCCTTTTTTCATCTCTTTCCCTGTCAGCTTTGTTCACGCTATCTTCAGCCTTCAGCCCATTCCAGGTTCAGATAAATGCAGCCAGTGTTTGAGATATAAACACTATGCCTGACCTTCCTCGATTTCAGAAAATAATTTTAAACAGTATGTAATGGTTTGTCACCATACGTAAAACCATTGCATTAGTGTTGTTGAATTTGTGTAAATGGATCTCATCATGAAGCAAACGGAGTAATCGTTTTGTTGTTAGAGTTTTGTTCCCATCACTCTAGTTAGGTGAAAAATAACTCAGCTTGCAATCTGAACTACAAAGAGAATCAGCTGAACTCCAGAGCATGTCGTCAATGTTTATTTCAGTAACAACAAAGACATGTGGGTAAACTGAGGTTCATATGGTGAATATTTGATCTGCTTTCCGGTAAGAGTGACGAACCTTGTGCAGGAGTCTGCCTCTAAACCGATTGTCCTTGCATTTCAGGGTTAGATGCATATTTTATGTTTGCAATAGTTGCGGGTGCACTCGACGTTCCATAACAGAAACCAAGAACGGTGAAACTAATGGAAGCCTGATGCACAGAGCGGGTTTTTGCGTGCAAAGCAGGACAAATCCAGAAAACCTGGGATGTTTTTGCACCTACTGTATATGAATACGCTGCAGCTCCTCTTATGTAAGAATCAGACTCACAGAAGACTTTCATATGGTTCTGAAGCTGCTGCCTGTCAGACGTGTACCGGCTTGAACTACTCCACAGCTGACATCACAGTCCATCTATTTTTCATGGCCAACATCTGCTTGGCTTGCTACCTTGTCACTATGATTTACATCAGCTTCCCAGATTGCATGTACAAAACCAACACATGGAAGGTGACAAGAGTAGTGTACACAAAAGGGTTCAGTCAATCAGTAGGAACATGTCTTTATAGGCCTGGATGTACAGATACCAATTACAGCTTTATTCAAATTAGTTTCCTTAGTTTATGGCAGTGAAAACAACTCAGCACTAGCAGCCAGAAAAGAGACAGATGCAAATGTACTGAACTTTTTACTCATGAACCAAGAAACTATTCTCTCTCCACAGATTAAGGCTACTGAGCTGGAGCTTTTGGCTGAAATAATTATTGGTGCAACATAAGAATGCAAAGAATGTGCATCCATAAAAAATATAAACCCCCCACCCCCACTGCAATCAATTCTTGCTCCAGTATGAAAAGCCATTTTCTTTTCCTCCATGTCATTATGAAAACAAATGCCTTCATTTCTCTCGCAGAAATGCAGCTGATGCAAAACGTGATCCCAAAAAATGACTTGCTGACAAGGATCAGTCAATTCTATGTGTGTGTGTGTGTGTGTGTGTGTGTGTGTGTGTGTGTGTGTGTGTTTGTGAATGCAGATTCATAGTGTTTCTGGATCAACATCTTTTTTTTTTCCATGGCTTTGCACTAGGCCATATGTGCTCTTTACAAATATCTTATTAAGGAATGGCTGCTTCTAAACTCGCTCAAGGCGTTTGCTTTCAGAGTCAGTTTTCAGTTTAAACAGATGTGTTAAACCAACTGCAGGATCATTTTAGAAAACATACGCTTACATCTATCATGCCCTTGATGTAAATATTTAAATCTGTTGTCACCATGTCTGAGGTGGAGCAGGACAACTGCAAAAGCCACAACAGTATCCACACCTAATGCAAATCCCACAGATATTGAAGATCTTCCCTTTAAGAGTGCAAAGGCAGAGAGGAACTTCACAGGTGGAGGCCTAGGGCTTATGTGCAAGTGTGTGGGCTGCAGCTAGGTGCGTGTAAGCTAGCCTTAAATAAAAGATTAACCTGCATGTCCCTGGCGTGTTATGAGAGCACTGAGCAGAGGCACATGGAGATGTGCAAGCACCAGGCAGGAAGGCAGGCAGGGATGTGGGGAACAAGTCAGACACCCAGAGGTGGCTTTTCCACCGGCTGAAGTCAGCCAGGGTGACAGACGGAGATGGAGTGTCTACGCCCTCCCCAGTCTCACCTCACGCTGGCGTCATTCGAGCTGACAGGACCAAATCCACAGGAAGCTGAGAGGACGTTGAGGACCTGCCTGTCGCTCCTACGGCTGACGCTCGTGTGCTCACACCTTGTCACCAAACACACACAGCTTATCCAGGATGGAGACGCACTGATGGGGACGATGAAACACACACTATTCACTTGGACTTTCTGCGTCTGACATAACTGCTTGGACTAAATTGGTCATTTTTACAAGATTACTTTGATTTTGTAGTTAGAAGTTGCAGACTAAAAACGTTCATGTTGGCTGATATTGATACTCATGACAGTTAAAACATGATTTATTTCAAGTGTAAAAACTGATATTTGGTCCTGAGTGAAAGTGGAAGATACTTGATGGTGATTTGTGGTTGGATGCTTTATTTTCAGAGTGGAACACTTCAGAAATTCCAGTGTTCAGAGCAATTAAAATTCTTTTCCATCAAATGAATATGCAGAAACAAAATTAAGTTAAACAACAACTCTAAAAATGTATGTTGTTTTTTGTGTCATTGTAAAACAAAAACTATTAACAAAGAATGGTGATATATAATTGTATTGTGATCATAACAGCGGCTGAAAATCCTACAGAATATAAAACTATAATGCATTACGATGGAATATTAAATAATGATATTTATAATTAGGATTTTATTGCCAACCCCTTGTATAAAACACTGAAAATATTGTCAAGGCCTATTCAAATCTCCACTTCTTTCAACTGAGTCCTCAGCTCTTCACACTGAATAATGGAATGTGAAAGCCGCAGGGCCTGTCTCCATATATACCTGATAGAACACATATAAAGTTTCCCACTTAAGTTAAATATGGAAAAAACACAGAAAAAAAATGTTAATGAAACTTTGACAAACTCATAAATCTTGGTAATTTAATTTTAAATGAGGGTGATCTTTGCTGCGTCTCTGAACAGATATTTTTGACAGATTACAAAAAGGGTAAATTACACTGGGTTCTCTTTACCTCTTTGCCCCTCCCTCTCCCAAACTTGGATGAGTCGATTAATGATTTGGATGACTCTTAGAGAGTAGATGAATCCAGCAGGGGATGCTGGAAGAGGGGATCTGTGCTTTGTTAGCCTGAAAGTTTGCACGAGGAAATTGCACCCATGGGAGAATAGAAGCGGTGAACACTGCGGGGAGGGAGGCAGCGAGGGCAGGAGTTATTTATAGAGTTTTGGGGTTTTTTGCCTTGATGCTAAGTCATCAGAGATACCTTATAGTGCACAGCAGAGACATACCCTAAATGGTTTAAAAGTAAAAGTGAACAAACACTTCTACCTCTTTGACATTCCCCATTTATGGGCCTGAGCAGGTTTACAGCAGGTCTGAAACTCCATCCAAATATCTGCTGCTCTGCCTGGTTCCTCCTAACTGCCACTTGGCAAATCTCACTTAAGGGGAAAATCGGGTAAAGAGGGAACATGGTGATGGTGATGATGATTGCATGTGGTCTCTCAGTGTTATTTCTGTACACACCATCCTCCATTATCCTGGTGCATTCAACTCTCAGGCTCCATTTTGTGGCCCATTACAGAGGAAGAGGAAGATGGTCCTAAAGAGGAGTCGTATTGTTGGGCTGCAGAAATGTGCTTCAAATGAATGGCTGAACAGAACCAAGTAGGACAGGCCATCCTGTGTTTACAGCCAAAACTGTCACTACTTTTGGCCTTTTTCTGTATTTGATTTCAACTCTTGCAAAATTAAAGTATTTCTGATTGATCTACCATAGGCAATCTAATTATGTCATTATATTTGTGTGTGTTTACTCTTTCTGTGCTGCTTCTCTTCGTGCTATCTGAGAATGACTCGGTGATCTCAATTGCCTGCCTGCCTGGTGCTCTTTAATGAGATTATCAGGAGAAGAGTGTCAGTAAGTAGGATCTAAAATGAAAGCCATTATGGAGCATTATCACAAAGCCCCCCCCTCCCCACACACACACACCTCCCCATCCATCTGCTGCACGGCCACCCACACAGCCACTACGCCCAGATTACAGCCATGATTAGCACCGCGAAGTGCTACTTAATTTAAACACCTCTGGAGAACATGTGGCACTTTGCTGCATTGCTGAATCAAAGCACTTGAATGTACACAGAGGGCACGAATGGACTTTTTCCTTGAAGAGAACAAAACACACTGCTAATTGTCTCCAGTTGTTTTTGAATAGACTCAAATGATCCGAATACTGTGGGACCAGCGGCTGTAGCCACATGTGTGAAGCATTCATGTAGTCAACAATTCCAATGTATATGGCCAGACCATTTCAACTACACCCACCTCTGAAAACATACAGCAACTATTTGGCAATTTACACCCACAAGCGTGTACACACAAAAAATATGTCATGTGAATCTCTGCAAGGCTGAGGACAAAGTGGGAGGACGAGGCAAACGCAAGGCTTTCATGTAGGAAAGTGGGTATGAGGCTTTGAGTTTTCTATGCCTTTTGCAAAATTATCATTACTGAACTATTATTATTGTCAGTCACTATTGGGCTACTTTTAGTTGACAAAAGTAGATTGAGGAAAAGACCATAGTTTTAGTTATTCAGCACTTTCACCACATAGCTCTATTTGAAGACAACTTTTTCAGTGCCAACCATATTTTCCTGAATGTATGCTTTGCAAAACACCACACACAAAAGCACTGTTACAACTCTTCTGATGTGATTCTGGGCAAAATAAGGTAGTTTAAGGATCAGCGTGTGATATTTAGTGATATCTACTTGTGAGTTGAATACCTTCAAGTCACTATCATTAACTGTAGCCTCATTAGAGCCAGTACTTTGTCAGGGTCCTACAATTAAATCTACCCAAATCACTAAAACTGGTCCTTTAATACACTGGCTGACCATCCATGAAAGCACTGAAAAAAATGCCTGTTTTTTGCTCATCTTTTCTCGAGCTGAAATAATTGACATTGCTTTCTTTTATGCAGCCACATCTTCCTTTTTGGTGTTTGTCTCCTGTTCCTCACATATTCTCCGGTTGCAGCCATGTCGCTTTAGTTAACATTTGATTTGGCTGAAACCATATCAAATGCATTCATATTTCACTGCATTTCCGACGTGTTAGAACGTGTATGTTTGCCATACCTGTTATTTTGTCTCGAACCAGCTTGCAGGACTCGATCTCGCCGATGCTACCGAACAGGCTGCGAAACTCCTCCTGGGTCATGTTCTGGGGCAGGTAGTTGACAATGAGGTTGGTCTTGCTGTCGTCGTTTGTCGGGCCAGTCTGCATGGGCGAGGGACATCCACGGCTGTTGGTGGTGGGTCCGTTGGCTGTGTTGCCCCCCCCACTGGGGCCGTTTGTCACCGGAGCCTCCATGTTACTGATGATCTGGGTTATGGTGAAAAAGAGGAGGAGGGAGGAGGAAGAGTGAAGAAAAGAAAGGAACCACAGAGGAAGGAAAGGGAGGAGAAAGAAAAGAATACACATTTATTCATAAACAGCTTTTTTCTTTCAGATTTCAGTCATTTAGAAAAAGAATACTTATGGACACTATTCGGACATTAATGTTTAATGTCCGAATTAATTAATGTTTATTAAACATTAATTAATCAGATTGTCTTTAAAAGCCTTTAAAATGAACACATTTTGCAGGTAAAGCAAATTACATTTTAATGCATTTCATAATTTTGAAATATTCAGAATTAAAGGTTCAGTCTGTAATATTTAATGGTATCCAGTAGTAAAGTTGCAGATTGCAACCACCAGAATAACCTCCCTCACCCTCCCCTATCATGACGAAGTCTGTCATTACAGTCGCTGATTGTCTGTTTAGTCATGAGAATGTTAACTCTAGGCCACCATCTGACAATAGTAAAGTAAGTGACAGTACTGTAACTTAACGCTGGATTCCACTCATAATAACACAGACTAGAATCACGGAAGTCTCTGAATTATCTCCCTCCAGCTGTGAACAGCTCATTCTATGGTAATAAAAACTCAACAATTGTCATTTTCAAGTGATTATACCAAATAAAAACATAATGTGAATATCATATTGCATTTTTACAATCAATTCCCTCTGACTTGTCCGAAACTCTTACAAACTGAACCTTTAAGGTGAAGAAAACCCTGTTTAAATGTCATACTCAAGCATGAAAAGCACATTGTAATTAGGGTTAGGGTTAGTTTAGGGTTAATGTAACCCTGACATCACAGCCATAATATTTCTGATAAGTGGTAACAAAATAAACACAGTAAACATGCTATAAACAATTTACATTACATTTGAGAACTCTACACACTGAGATATAGCACAAACATTAGACACAGGAAGGACAAACAGCTAAATATTTATGAAGACAGTAGGAGGTGTCTCTGAATCGCGGCTAATAGCTGCTAATGTTTGGGTGAGAGGTCAGCGACAGGGTTACAAAGCCCTTCAGCTACTGCAGTGTGACTGATGCTGATGCTGCTGAAGCTGCGACAGAGACCAGTTTGTTTTTCTAAATATCTGCTTTTTGCAGAGCATCTCAGGATCAAAGTGTTTAAAAAGGGAACTGTGAACTGAGTGTAAGTGTGAAGCAACGTTAAAAAAAAAAAAGATGAGGAGGAAGAGAGTAGGTTGCACTTTTTCTACTAGAGAACTCCGATATAAATATGTTTCATACCAGGAAAAAATATTTTGATGGAAAATTATACTCAAAATAAAAGCAGTATGTGAAGTAGAACTTTTCAAACATTTGCATAAAACTTTTTTGATCAAGTTAGCGGTTTACTAGTTTGTGTGCACATGTGTTGGGTGTCAAGATTCGGAAATGATGGAATAAGAGAAAGGCAGAGAAGAAGAAGATCTGGAACAAACACATGACATCCTTCTGCCCTGACACATAAAAAAGGCTGCGTGGCTAAAACACAACATTGAAACAGGAGTAGATTGTTTTCAAAGTTCTGCAGCGACACCCCTGTACCCTTTATTCATGCTCTTTTTTCTTCTGAATTTGGATGGTGAATTTGTGTTGTTAGTAATACAAAGTCAGTCTGTTTCAACCTAAACCTCGGCTTCATGTGAACAGGAAATGCCCTGCGTGTCGACACTCCCATCGTGTTTCTGCCTTAAATACAGTTATGACCTAACACGCTGAAACCCTAATTGAGATGCAAATGTGCTTTAATCTAATTCAATCAAAAATTTAAAGTCATCACTCAGATCTCTCCCTGTCCTCCTGTGTTCAACCATTCAGCAGCTCTTAGTCTATTTTTAACTTTTCTGAAGCACATGCACACACACACGCACACACACACACACACACACACACACACACACACACACACACACACACACACACACACACACACATGCAGTCAGAACGCAGGGCTGGTTTTAGCAAAGACAAACGGCAAACGTGTCCTGTTTCACTCTATTTCTGGATTATCAAAAGACTGGACCTGTGTTCTAATAATATGGCTCAAAGCAGATTTTTAAAATTTCCTAGTTTGTCCAGAAATAGTTTAGTTTAGAAAAAAAAAAAAAAAGATTTTAGACATTTACAATTTACAATGGCTTTAATCATTTGACTTTTATCTCTCTACGTGCACCGGTGAGCAGTAAGGATGATAAACCAAACTGCAAACAAGTAACCCTTCCATAGCCAAACATAATACGTATATTATAGCTTAAATAGTAATATTTATTATATTTATTCATGCTGAAAATGGTGCAGATACTTTTCTGATCAAGCATAATAAAAATAATGAATGCATACAAAGAATATTTTATTAAAACATGCATGACTGAGTTGGTATTTAATCCAAATTGTAGTTGTGTTTTAAGTAATAGCTAGTTAATACTAAAAAGGGTAGGAAATACTGTGTGCAGGGTAAAACATTGTAATGAGCATTTAAAGCTGGGAGGTATGTGTGAATGTGATCATGAAAAAAATTCATATCACTCAGTATTGATAATTACCACAAGTCAAATCATTTTCTTTCTAGATGGTCCTGTGTGAAAGTTGAACATGCCAGACAATTATTTGCGGTTTTAAACTATTTCTAAAAGATGAGACTGAACATGAAAGATGCCACATAATAGTGTAGAAGACAGGTAGTTTATGGTTGTAAATTATTTGAAGATGATGTAAGAAGATGGAAAGTACGTGCAAACTATGTAACACGATGAAAACAGAAAAGATACAAGAGAAAATGTAAAAGGTGAAACAAACAAAAAGACCACTAGGACAAAAACACACAGTGAGATGACATTTCTGTTAAAGACTGAACAGGGATGGAAAATCATGACATAAAAAGACCATTAATTATTCTTTATGGTTAGAACATGACAAACCCTCACCAAACTACAAGACATTCCAGAAACTACAGGTAGAACATTCATAACAATTATAGCACTAATTATTTCAACACCAAAACTTCAAAAGTCAAATAATAATGTGAAATAACAAAAAACTGATATATTTTGTTTTAATTGAGAATGTGACCAAAATAAACCCTTGAGGAAAATATGATAATGATAAAATCATAATACAAAATTGTAGTGCAATAAATAACCTAACTATTTTATTGTTTATCAGGATGAAACACATTCCATATACTATTATGTAAAGTCAAACAGCTGTTTGGGAACATTCAAGCACCAAGCTTTCCCTGCTTTTAAGAGGAGTTTTTAAATAAAGCTGTATTTCTTATTAGTTCTTGTGTCTCTGAGCAGCACCATCAGAATGTCAGTGTACATCTGCCTCCATCTTCTCATTTTGCACACACACTTACACTCTTAATGCATTCACACTGTGGCATCTGCAGTGTGTGTGGAAGAACGTATTCACACACACTCGCTCACACTCAGAGAAAGAACAATGGCCTGAGCCCACAGCAGAAAACAAACAGATAGAGAGATGTCTAAAAGCTCTCAAGATGAGAGCTGCATGCAAATTGTTCTTTTGACAGTATCCGTCCCTACTCAGCCGCCACTCTACCACAACAGAGATACAGAGACAGAGTGAGGAAGAGGAGGGAGAGGCAGAGGATGAAGCTGAGAACAGTATCCAGCTAGAACAGAGCTGATTGGAGACGGCCTTATTAAATCTGTTTACATTCCCTGCTGGGCTCCATTCTGTCAGAGAGACTTTCAACTCCATTGGACGTTTTCTGAGGAGTTTTTACACCAAAATGGCTGCCTCTAATTAACAGGGACCTGCCGAGTCCCAGCGGCCAATTCTATCCCTCTCCTTGTCCGTGCCCAACAGCATTTGTGCTGCTCAGCAGCCCACTTCATGTGGGTAGTGAACATTGGGGCTCTCCCACTGTGGAGCCCAGTGCTGTGGACAGGTCTCGCTGCATGTCCTGCTGACTCGATATGACGCCGCGCTTCGGCTTCAACATGCACTTTCTTTAACTCACAAACAATGCTATTCAAGCAGAAGGCTGACACTGGGCCTACAGCTAAGGAGGGGGATGCAAACATATTGTGTGCAACAGTAGAAATGTCTTTACTGGTACAGATTTGGCAATATCAAATATTTAGAAATTCTATTTTCACCGAGGGAGCTACCTTTAAGTGTTACTGCGATATAAATTCAGGGCAGGCGATGGCTGTGTCCAAAATCACTTCCACATTCACTACACCCTGGACAATAAACACTAAATAATTCAGTCAGTGGTGAGCGATCACCACTGACAGCTGTGGAGTCACGCAACAGTAATTTTATACCTGTAAAAAGGACATGTTGCATTAAGGCATTGTTAGCAAAAGGTAGATACCATGGACACAAATGATCATGAAGGGTTTGTGGAAGAAAGTAAATAATAAAACAGAAAAAAAAACCCATTATGATGTATGATAATTCTCTACATTCAGACAGTGTTGCAAAAAAGTAACGTCAGTGCATGGCAGATATTCATAGTGGTTGACCAGCTGTGGATTTTGAAAAGTTGATATAACGATTCTTCACAGAATAAGTTTAGCCAGTAGGTGATTAATCAGCTCTCTACCCTCCATTACTTAATCACACCCCAAGTAATGAATCAGTAAATCTGGAACTGAACATCAAACTGTCACAAATGTATGAGATTTTTGGTGTGACTTGCTTTTTTTTAAGCAAATAATTTCCCTGAACGTCAGAAATTTAAGCCTGATTTTAACTGTTGGACGCCATCAGATGTAAACTGTGTCGATATGTGTATGTGTATAAAAAGTTCTGTACTGTAGACCGTATAGTGAGTAGTGAGTTATTTTGGACAAAGCCTGCATAGCAGGTAAGGGCAAGATTATCAGAAAATCCTTACATTCTCACACAATGTCACAAAGCCAGTCACATCAGACTGTATGTCACATTACATGGAACACAGAATCAACAGCAGCAGTAATGCACTTCTATGTCTGACACATATGTTTATTCTGAATAATGAAAGACAAGCAAAGTCAAGTTATTTATGCTTCTAGTTTACTCTGATGCATAACATCAGACTGACATTTATTAACACCTCTTCACCAAACCTTGTAATAATTCTTAATTTGAATATTTTGAGTCTTTGGTTATTAACTCATATAAGACAAACTTATTTATTGGTGTAGAAGTTCAAAATAAAAGAAGAAAATAATCATTAATTAATTAAGCAGCTAACTAAATAATCTATCCAGTGGACAGTTGAATGCCTTGTCCCCACTGTCGTCCAACTGCACAAAGGTCGATGACAGATAGACTGGTCACATGAAGTGGACAATTATGTGACATGAGCAAAATGACAATTCAATTTACCTTCAAATGTTGGCAAATGCTTCTGAACAGAATCTACAGTATACAACAATTACTGCACTATAACATAGTGTTACTGTGATATAAGATAACATATGTCAGGAGTTCTGACTAAATGTACAGATGATCACATTTGTAAATATAGTAAACATAGAGTAATTCTTAAGACTTTAATGAAATCCTGAGAATGATCACATATGAAGCTACAGCTGCTATGAAGCAGAGTGAAACTGTTATTGTGAGAATTTATTGTGGGTGTTCAATACCGGAAAAAAGGGAAAAAAAAAAAAAAACATTAATATGATGGGTATCTCTGAGTAACTTGAGTAGGTTTGCTAGATTATTAGATCTGTGTGTGGCTTTATGTGTGTTCATGAAGTCACAAAATCACAGTTTATTTGTAAAAGATGTATTTGAAAAATCAATATAAAGACATAAATAGAGACAATAATAGACCTAAGTGTGCAACATCATTTGCTGGGTTACTCAAATATGTACAACAGATGAAGATGTTAGCAGCATCTTCCTCCACCATTGCAGCCCCAGTGCCCCCCACCCCCCGCCCTCCATCTATTGCCCAATCCATCAATCTCTGCTCCATTTCCAACTGTCTCCGTCAGCAGCATCACCACCAGTGCGTATTTATGTGAACACAGTATAAAATCAGATCATATGACTTGATGGTTGTGTAAAATGGCTGGAGCGTCCATTTGGCAGCAGTCGTCTCCTTACCATCTTTGGCTGTGTCAGCAATCCCTTCTCTGCCCAGCCCTGGAGCTGTGGGAGCTCTGCCTGACGCCACTGTGTCTCTGTCGACCCCTATGGAGCGGAGCACAGGGGGGGGGGACCACAGCCCACCGTCAGCATCACACACTCACTGTACAAGGTTAGGATTGTGGTGGGATTTAGGGAGTGGAGAGGGAGGGGATGTTGGGGGAAATGGAAGCCTACTGGAAAAATACAGTTGCACCTTTTCAGTCATTCCACTAAAACAAAGACAGGTGGCTCCAGAGTGGTTCTCAGTCGATGTCACTGGTTCAGATGAGTGGATTAATTTAGGCTGAGATAGTTTCTTCGACAGATATGGTGGTGCGGCTCTTTCAGTCTGTTCATCATAATCATTTAAGTGCTTTGATAGAATAAAGCTACATGCGTGTGTGTTGAAGCTGGTAGTTTGGTGTGGTGACTGCAATGACCTTGGTAGAGTTTATAATGAGGGTTTCCCTCTTGCTCACTGTGGGTAAACAAGGCTGTGGTTGAAGAGAGAGAAATGCCACAAATGAGCAGGAAGTGTGTTAGCTGGTTCTCCAGAGCAGGGGCTTAAATGCCTGAGGCATCTATGGATGCTACAAGCAGCCAATTTATCAGGAGAGGAGGAAGAGAGGAGGGATGACCTCTGCCTTCATTTACTCCTTCGTAGAGATGAAGAGAGGGAGTGAGGGATCAGATGGGAGGAGGATAGAAAAAGCAAGGGCTGAGTAATGGGGAAGACACTTTCGATACTTCAAAGAAAGGCAGACAGAGGTGGGGGAGGAGGAGAGAGTCTCTGCATGTACTGTTGTCAATGTGTCTTGTAAACTTAGGCAGGAATGCATAATGGAGGTCTAAATGAGAGTGTACTGTCAGCTTGAAAGGGAAGAAGTAGATACAGAGGGGCAGTGAGGTCAGGGTAGAAGAGAAGACAACCAATATTGTTTCTACCAGCTGACAAGTAATGGTGAATATTGAGACATTTTTGGAACACACTAATAGAAATATGAGCAAGAGCCACCTTTATTTTAGTCTGGTGATGACCGAAGGGCTACTGTTTTGTCTGAAACAAGCTGTCTGGAATCGAAAACTCTACTATGTAAATCCAACTGGGACAAAAGAGAGTTAGACTTGTACATTTTTGGAGATGTGGTACTAACTATATTAGGCCACTCTGGTCAGTCAGGTATGATCCTAACCCTTTGAAAGAGCCAAAAATGAACAGTTCCAGGGATAGCTACACCCCAAGGCTAAGCTAGTTACAGTTTGAAGCACCACATACAATAGAGTGGACCGACATCCAGAAGGTAGAGGACAATACTGTACAGCCTGCATGCAAAAATGACTTTTCCTGTCCATTATATATAAAGCTGAAAAGCTACCCTGAAAAAAGGAAATGTTAGGCAGAGGTGAAACATCAAAAGCATTTTTCACCCATTCTGCAAAGCCGTCATTTTACATACTATGTCAGTGCTGGAGGGAATGGTGCGCCGTGGCAAGCAGACAGTGCACTGTTATATCGTAGCATGTACAAATGTGGTGATAAAAATGTAAGAAGCAGCAAGCAGATGTATATGAGTCTCCATTTCAACAGCTAACATATAGTGCAAGGGAGCAGAATGTTGGCAGAAGGAATATTACATTTCTTAGAAGTGCATTTGAGTCTCTGCATCCCAATTTAAAAAACACCACTCAGTGCTCAATATTCAATGCTCAACCATTCGATAAAACAAACACAGTCTCAGGCATAAAACACACACACGCGTGCACACACCACACAATTTCATCCTTCTTCATATCCTCGCTGTCCTTGCGTTTATCACATGAACACACACATGCACGTCTTCTGATAAAATCTCAAATAACACTGGAATAAGGGTGCAATGCAATTACATTCACCAACCATTGAGATGAAAAACCGCTCATGGATACATTTTCAATTATTCAGGGAATACATTTCAGTCGGTGCTCAGATGCTGGGAAAACTTATTATATAATCAATACACTCTATAACGGCATTAATATTTGATGCCACAAAAGTGCTTCCTGTCTCCTTGGGCTCCAGGCCAGTAGTGTCTGGGTACTGAAGTCAAATAGGACAAGTTTTATCTGCCTACAGCACGGAAACCAAATGTACATTTGTTTTTCCTTTTAATAGTTCAAAATACTAAAGGCCCAAACTCTACTAGCTTCTTAGACATACAGTATACATACTGTTTCTTAAGGCATCCTTCTATGTTGTGCAGCAGGATTATGACTCCTTTTCCACAGCTTTTCAGCATATCACTGATGGTACGTGGTCAAATTTACATGACCAAGGGGTTTCACCCTTCCTTTTCTGGTTTTTTCAACTTCAGCTTTTGCTTTTCCACCCATAAAGCCTCCTCTTTATATCACTCGCCCAGTGCAGCCTAACCCCCCCCCCCACTACCACCCCCTTATAGAGCTTAGACAATCAATTTACCCTGACTTGGCCAGCATAGATGGAAGGTGTACAGACTGCAGAGTAGACAGTATGCTGCAGGATCTCTCTACTAATAGACACACTGCCTAGCAGCTACAAAATGGAAGCCAGTTTGCAACCATCTGACTTGTTTCAGGTATTATTCTGATTTTCTTACAGATTTTATTTTTTCATAAGGTGAAGTGAGAAAAAAGGACACCAAAAGATAATGTAATTGACTGTTGTTAAATACTACATAATGGATAATGGATGTGAATAAACATAGAATTTGCTTCATATGTCCTGTCTGCTAAATGCTGGGGTTAGACTGGCATAACAAAACTCAAATTGGGGTTGTTGTGAAGCCAAACATCAGACTGGTATACCACATTCTACCACGAGGTGTCACACTTGACTGAGCACATGGTCATATCGTACTAAGACTGGCGGAGAGCATAAATGACAGTGTAATGACTCCAGTCCACTTAGTGGCAGTAATGCACATTTAAGCTACCACTTGCCAGTAAATACCAAAGAAGCAAGAGTAATGAAGCACTGGGCTGATCTTAGATCACAACAACCTTAACGTTCAGGGGATCTTACAGCACTATCACAACTTTCCTACTCAGTTAACATTTGGTTTTGGGGCTTGTAGTGCTAACAATGCTAGTATAGGTTGCTAGGCTAGTCAGTTGATTTCTTTCCATTAAAAATAAAACTTCATTTCGTCCACACTGAAGTGTTCTGGTTTAGTCTGTATTTACTTGTAACATTTGTCTATGATGCTGTTTTGCAGAAGTACTGCTGAAGAATGACCTTAAGTTTGAACAATGACACACAGTAAGTCGGATTTACACACATGCTTTTTACTTATGTTACTAAAGCATTATGAAACTCAGTCACCACAAATGAACTTGCTGGTCTGTTTAATTCATGAAAACACTCCAACATCACAGATGCCTGTAGGCTACAGAAAAGTGGGGATGAGTGTTTATTTCATCTAGATATCATCAATATTAAAATAATGTTGATTGAAAATGATGTAAAAAGCAAGAAAAAATGTTTTTCATTAGACGACAACTACAACAACAACAACAACAACAACAACCACCACACAAAGACTAAGCCTCCAGAAACCAGACAGAACAACAGGAAAACTTGCTTCAGATTGTGGATTGTGATTCTACCTCAATAGATTTTTAGCATTTAAAGTTTAAGAATGAGGAAAAAAAAATTGTATTCACATTTTTTGGCTCATCTCTTTCATAAGCTTGAAATCTGACACATTTCCCCTGGAAATGGAGAGATTCACTGATTTGAATCAGTGGTCTGAGACAGATGTTTGCCATGCGACTGCACTGGTAACTTCAGCGCACATCAAATACAACTGCCAGCTAAATGCGCAATGTATCTTTCTTAGCGTGTCTGCATCAGTAAAACCCATGACCATTGATTATTACAGAGTTTATCTCCTCTGCACCTGTGTTTTTGAGTCTTGAATGCACCATCACTCTCTTTTGGAGTTTTGTTATTAAAACACACAGGAGCTGGGTGGCGCAGCTGCAGTTAGTAAACAGCAAACATGGAGGGAAACAAGACAACAGGTGAAGAGGAGATGTGGAGCGACACACAAGTCAAAAGTTTGGCAATTTGCAAAGTACAGGCAGAAGAATTGTTTAGCTCTGAATGGTGATGTGTTGCAGTGGTAGAAAAAACAGGTGGATCTTCCACTGCTGTTGCTCGTTGACGCTGGGAAATGCTTAACAGTTACGTTTTATAAGTGTTTTGCAAGACATTATAAAATTACAGACAAAGAACAATATCAACAAAAGGACCTGGAAAAGGATTGTTTGTGAATAGCCCATGTGTTCTTCTTTATTTCTTTATTAAGAGGCAAAAAAGAAATTGTTTAAGTAAATGTATTGTTTAAGTACAGAATGAGATTAAAAACAAATGTAATGGAAAAAAATTATTCTTTTGCTTATGAGTAGTGTTTATTAGGAGTAAAACAATCCTCTGTCTGTACTATAGTGATTTGCATCTTTTTAAGTTTCTTTCATAGGTTTGCTTTATAGAAAACAATAATACATCCTTCACAGGGATAAATAGAGGACAAAATAATTGTGATGTTTAGAAATCAGATGTGAGCTTGTGAACTCTTTGTATTGTGTTGAATCATTTTGAATTGCATCATGAAACATATCGTATTGAGTCGCATTTTAAAAAGTGAAATCGTCGTCAAATCATTCATGAATCGCATCATATCATACGCAAGGGTGAATCACATTGCATCATATCAGCAGGGGACTTCACTGTATTGTTAATATATCGCATCGCTGGCACCATATCAAGATGTGCACCTCAGAGTCACATTCCTAATATACACATTTTTTAAATTTAAGACATGCATCTTCCATATTTCTACAGATATTTGACCTCCTTTGTGTGGAAATTAAAGGCAGTAAATGTAACAGTTTGTCTCACTCTAGCAGTTCTGTTAATGTATTTATTAAAAAAAGGATTTAACACCGTGAAGCAGGTGGAACAGGTGGCTGATGCAGGACATGCTTTAATTTGGTAGAACTTGTCACAAAGGTAAATGTCAGTTCAGCCACGTCTAACTCTCCATCTACACCGTGTTTTATTAAACTTTAGATGAAGACAATCAAAGTTAGCGATAGTGAATCCGAGTTTGTATCAAACTGAGATGCATAGAGATTAATACAACTTTACTATCTCAGCTTCTCAGCAAGTCAAGTTCCTCGTAATGCTCTGTGCGCTATTGATTTTTATTTTTCTCTCTCCTCTCTCTTTCTTCTCAGCTGTCTCTCCCTCGCCATCTCCCCACCTCTACCGGCATCTTCCAAGCTCTGAGATGTCCTGTAGGTCAGACGGATGCTGGGCCGGATCAATCAGGGAAAGTAATCTGGGACGCCTCATGCACGCAAGTACACAAACACACACTAACACATCACACAGACACACACACTTCTCCGGTGTTGCTCTCTGGCCTGCCTGCCTCCAGTCTCATCGATCTGCATCTACTTTACCAAATGGATTCTTCTCTTCTTCTATCCTCCTCCACCTCTTTTCTCTCTGTGTGACTCGGAATAATAAATGTTCCAGACCATGTGAGACATGTACATAAGCAATATTTCATTTAACTTTGACTTGACTCTTTCTTTTTTTTACTCTTTCTTCCTTCTCTTTTTTGATGCTTCAGCCTCTCAGTAAGATCGATGCAGCTTTCCCACTCACTCCCTGTCAGCCCTTGGGTAATCAGCACATACTTGCCTAAGGTCAGAGGTCAGCAGATGGCAGGATACCACCAATTGCAGAGGGGTATGTCAAACGAATCTCTATAAATGTCTCATTTATCTCTGTATCTCGCTCTCTCTCAGTTTTATAACACACAGACAATGAGTGTTACTGAAGACTTATTTTGATATTTTCTATATCGGACAGTTTCACTATTAATCTTTTTTCCATATTTTCTATTTGAGAGTTCACAGGTGAGACATTGTAACTTGTGGGTTTTTCTTGTCTTAATGCTGTTGAAAAACTTTTCTCAAAAGCTATTCTATGCTGCATTGTAGGCAGTGAAAAGTCAGACCCTCCTTCAAGGCCGCTGACTCCTGCAGTAATCCTTATATACATAGTCACATACACACCACGGCCTCCAAACAGTAGGAGGAACTGGAGCCATTTGTCCACTGGCTGAAGCCCAACTCTGCACCAACGCATGCAGAAAATTGGTGAGCATCTTGACTCTGGAGATGACACTTCAATTTGTGCAGCTCCAGTGACCGGTGCTCTGCAGTTCCTCCCTTGCGGGGGTGTGAGATCAGCTGGACACCTGCCTAGCTGTTTGGGCTGAAGCCTGGAGCACAGGGACCAGGCCTTGGAAATGAAGGCTTGGCCTCGTCTGTCAGCTCGAGTCCCTGTCCCTCGGCCCCAGCCCCGGCCTGGCCTCTCCGGTCCTCATCACAGCCCCCCCGATGGTCTTGACCCCTATTCCTCTAGTCGACTGAGTACCATCATCCCAACAGCCCAACAGCAGGCTTTCCTTGAACACCAACACATCCCTGTGAACAGCCTGCCAGCCTTTGTTCCAGTTCAGCCAGCACTTCGCTCTGTCAAATCAGCCAGAAGTCTGTGCTCTGCTTGGCTGTCTGTCCTGCTGTAATCCCTGGGTGTGGTGGATCGGACTGAGTACTGCTGAGGCCCTTCGCGAGGACATTTTGGCAGATTAAAAAGGCTAAATCGTCATCTCTTTCCCTGCATTAGATTCTATCCCCAATTAAATGTCATTAATGCGGTTAAGGTTTTAGTGGAACTGATATCTATCTAACAAGTAAAGCCTATTCAGGAAGCATTAACCATGTTTCTGTACATGGTGAGCACAAAAGGGAACAAGAAAAATTTGAGTCAAAACAAAAAAAGAGGAAAAGACAGAAAGAATACTGTCTGCGTCGTGTAGGCCAATATACACACCTGTCATTTAACAGAAAGGGTGAGCACCCACTCGTTGTCTTTTACTGTTACTGAAGCAAAACATTATTTGTACCATGACTGTGCTATGAATGAAACCACTTATTTTTTAAGCTTTGAGTAAATATATGGAATTTCTCTCTAAATCTAGCTTAAATCCTAAGTTTTAGTAGTAGGCTAGCCTATATTAGTACAAAAATTGAAGCTGATGGTTTGACTAATATAGTGTTGTTTCCAACTCTTCCAGTGCATCAGTGCCATTTCTTTACTAGCCAAACATAAATGTTTTACTACATATCTTTCAACCATACTCCCTCACATTTACCTTTTATTCATTTGTTCATTTTCTGACCCACAACTATGGGTGCAGGGATAGGCTTTTATTGATACCTTTTCCACCTTTCCCAAATATAAAAACTTTTCTATTGAGAGTTTGTTTGTTCATTAGTTGTTTTTTTTTTTTTTTGGGGGGGGGGGGTGCTTTTGGCATTTACACTCAGATCTTTTTATTTCCAAATTGAAAATGGAAATAGCTGTATAGCCACAATATCTGCTGTACTATGTTAACAAAATCCTGCTCTAACTCTAACTCTCAGCTGCATTTCAGTGAAGAGAATATTGTGTGTTTGCAGCTTTCACTTCAGTGTCAAGCTGAAGTTCCATTTTCGCTGTACTGGGACAGCAGATGGAGGAAGAAGAATAAGACAGTGAGGTGTAGATAGAAGGAAGGCTGATCCATCTGAGTCAGCACAGAGTGTTGTGGAGTGAAGACAACACCTCCACAAGAAGCTGGCAGGTGAACGCGGCCACGCACCTGTGCAGGCATCCAGCCATTTGAGTCCACACTACCTCCTATCTTTAGCGAACTTCACTACAGGACATATGCAAACATACACCTATGTATACAGATTCCCTCAACAGCCACAAAAAGTATGTTAGTACATATGGCCACCTGCATGTATCAGGTCAGAAATAAGCAACTCAGCAGTATCACGCTAATGCATCCAACTATAAACTACTGTACAGTATATACTCAGCTTTCTCACACCCACAGTCACACCTCTTATATACATAAACAAGGCTAGCAAGGTTAGTGGTTAAAGCAAAAAAGGGGACTCCAAGAATATCTTTCCTCTGCGAGAGGAAAAGAAACTTGTACACTCCTCTGACTGAACTCAATTTTCCTTATAATTCACAGCAGAAATTCTAATTAAAACTGGTCTGAGGCTGGAAGTAGTAATATTGGCTTTGTTGAACAGGTATTTAAAAAGCTACAAACAGCCTGGAGGTATAGGATGAGAACTAAACCTACAGCACAGCATTTACACAGAGAACAAGGGAGAGTCTGGAACAGTGGCCCGGCTGCTGAGCAGAGGCAGAGCTCTTCCTAATCTAATCACTGTTTTCCCATCAACTGCATCTCACACACAGCCTGCCTCTGTGTGTGTGTGTTGAGTGGGCATCTGCCTTGCAGCAAAGTCATAGAGCTAAATCACATAGACACGGACCAACCGTTGTTCTTGAGGATTCATTCCGCAGCCTGGGGTTCTGTGTGAGGGTGTGTGTCAGTGCACTCTGGTGCACGTGTGCGTGCACGAGCCAGGCTAATCTGGTTATTGATTCGGCTCTGAACCGGAGCTCATATAATCGAATAGCTGCAAGGGAAAAGGACAGCCGTCCGTCATCTGTCTTAATGAGTAAACAGTTTAATGGAGGCAGTAAATGAGTTGAATCTACATGTAGTAGGTGTTGAGGTTACTGTAGCACGGATTAAGACATCATATCAGTCTTCATATACTTCTGGGTAATCTTTGGACCTCTTATGATAGTGAAATGAAAAAACATGTATTTTGTTTAATATGTTAAAATAGCAGGTACCCTTCAATGCTGTGTCATAGGTGTGCTGTCATTTCTATTTTGGGCTACATTTATAACATTCTAAACCACATTTCTTGGGTGTTTGCAAATATTCCTCCTTTGACTTCGCTGTCATTCCAATAGCTAAACTATTTCCGTCACTTTGTAAAATGCTATGAAGTTGCTTTGTACTAGTCATTACACAATCAATTTGGAGTTTGACTTTAGAATTTCTACTGAGCCCATCTGCTGTGAAAATCTAATCTCAGTATAAGTTGATGTGAGAGTGGTGCAATCAGAAATGGCTTCTACTGCAGCGGGGAGAGCAGAGCGACACACAAAAGCCTAAATGTATACCATCACGGCTAACAGACAAGGCCAGCGGCAGACCGGCTAAACCATTAAGTGTGGTGTGCATTCAAACGAGCAGATTATTCTCCCCTACTGCCGTACAGTGCCGAGTAATTGAAAACACCCGCGGGAGACTATCTCTGCTCATATACAGTCGCATGTGCCAGGGAGTCCATGTATAGAAAACGGTGGCTGATTGCCATAGAAAAATTCTGCAGCCGAGTTTCAGTCTGACAGCGGCTCTGCTGTGCGTTTATGAGATAGCACACGTCTTTGTACCGCTCCCATTTTCTCTTCCCCTCTGTTTCCTCTTTATGACTTTTTCCCTCCTCTTTTCTTCCTCCCAGTACCAACCTGACAGGTGCTATTTATGCCTGCTGCTGACGTTTATCTGTCATGATAAGCACTGGATATCAAAGTCTCTCCACTACCATCTAGTTATTCTGTGGAGAAAAGGACGGTCTGCCTGTGGATCGGGCATTGACAGTGTAAATCCATATTCCTGTTGGGGACAAACACCAACATTATCAGAATTACCATCTCAAGCTGTGGCCTGATAGCTGTCAATGGGTGTTAGCTGGTTGGCGATCTCAGGGCTTGTGTAGCAAGTCAAACACCCTCTGATGACAAGAGAAAATTGTTGGGTATTATCTACCTCCTCTCCTTTATTCTCTCTAATAATTCATGAGAAGATGGCTCTACTTTTTAAGCAAGCAAGCAGTGGGATGTTCATGCACAGCAGCCCAGAGTTGGGCGTGGGCAAAAAATATGTTCTTGACATATCTGCTTCTGTATCAATGTTTTTCCCAATGTAGAAATTGAAGCCTTAAAAATGTACATTTTATTTACGTAGATCTTCCTTTTAAAGATCAATTGAACAAACAATTCATATTGTTTTCCTTCATCTATAACCATTGGGTTTTTATTACCTGAGAGTACGGGGTGTAGCTGGACTCCACCATTCTTCTACAGTAAAAAAAAAAATTCTTCTTATTTCATGTTACACTGGCTGATGGCCAGTGTTATCATGCATTTTCCATCATCTATTCTGTCTATGGCAAAACAATGGCTGGAAGTGAGCTTTTTGTCAGCCCTTGTACGACAACTAGATGTTATTAAATATTACACACTGAACCTTGAATATCAAATTTTGTGCAGCTCAGGAATAACATTGTGTGCTTAAATAATTGGATTTTTTTTTCCTAATAAACACACATTTTTGGCCAAGTAAAAATGAATGGCATTTGATATTTCTATATAAAAACCTTTTTGCTATAAACTTAACTTTTCCTGGGAAAAATAATCCTCAGGAGTTCTGGTGGAAATAGGATTTTATTAAACAAACTACCAGTATCATGGAAAACTGAAACCATTGATAGTTTTTATGTTTTCTCATTGAACGCTGTTGGTTTTCCTTCATTGACTTGGGAAAACGAAACAAAAAAAAAAAGTAATGAATGCATCATAAAGTCTTGGGTGTTTTTCTGACACAATTCCTCTGTAACTGACACTAAACTGCAGAGGAATCTCTGAGCACAGTTTGTTGCTGGGTGATTCTTTTGGTACATTTACCTTGTGAATAATTTTTCTGAGATTAACTCACCAAACAAAAATTCTGCATGTGACATTATTACATTATTAGAGAGCAACTTTATCATGATCCTGTCTGTGAAGCCTTTCAGCCATCCTGTTTATAAACTACATGTGCTACCACGCTGGAGTGGAATTTTCCGGTTTCTTAGTAAACTGTGTGAGCAAAATGAGCCTTTTCTGTCCCTGTGTAGATATTGCTATTGATGAAATAAGGCGGGCTAAAGGGTGTTATGTGGGATGCTGTGTTTGTACGTAGGCCCCAATGTGTCTATTACCAACCACAATGGTGCCATTTTGTAGCATGTTCAGTTGCATGTTCAATCTATAATTCAACCAGCTACAGAAATATATAAATGTTTAATATGTGAGAGGCGGTGAGGCCTGTCGAAAGTATGACCTTGAAACGTCCTTTAAACATCACAAAGCAACAGCGCTGGGGCCAGTTAAGCTGCCGAAGCCAAACAACAGGCAACATGCACACATACAGAACACATGCGCAACACAACACACGCTCACACACATACACAACTCGTCTGCCTGCCGATGCTTTTCCACTGCTTTCTGTTCTTTTTTTTTTTTTCCTGGGATGCAAAATGCAGATGAGACGAGTCAGCCGCTTGTGCAGAGTCTCAGGAGAAACTGCCACTCAAATCCAAACATCTGTATGAATACCAAAACACACAGGGTACAGTGGAGGATGAGAGGAAGAAGAGGAAGGAAGAGTCGGAGAGAGAGACCATGGCGACAATAGAGAGAGAGAGGCTTGAGGAAGAATGAGCAGGAAAGTAGCTGAGAAAGCCAGTGTCTTTCCTTCTGTATCTTTGACTGAACAAAGCGCTGTATACACATGAATACCTCTTTCCTCCCACTGTATTTTCCATCGGGATATTTATTCTGAAAAGCAGCAATGCACAACAAGGGCTCGGTCCTGTGTTTGCTAGTGGGCTGAGGCGCTAACACTCCCCAGCTGATTATGTGTCTGTCTGTAGCAGTTTGAGCTGCTGCCAAAGGAATTAGGTCTAGTATTTGTGAATGCTGCTCCCCTCACAGCAGAATGCCTTACCATGCCTCTCAGATTTCTAGCATTTTAAAGAGAGAGAGAGGGGGGGGGGGGGTTAGAAAAAAAAAACATTTTAAATAAATTAAGGAAAGAGCTGTGGAAGCCTATTAAATTTTCAACGTGACCACTTTGTGAGTCTTCATGTGTGTTTAGGCTTCACACAAAAGGAATATTTAAAAACCAAAAGCGTGCTAATTGGGACAGAGATTGTTACAGCAGCTTCTTATTCAAACAGGCTTTTGGCTCATTAACTGCTTCCATCCTGCTTTTCTTTAAAGCAAAGTGGCAAAGATATTTAAAGACAATAAAATATTTTGCAATATTTATATGGGCCCTGCTGTATCAACATATTGATAGACTGTTTTCATACAGAATATGCCAAAGAAATATAAAAGCCTGTGTTTTAACCTTAGATTTATCTCAGCTGTCTAAAATCACAAATACATCCTAACTTTATTACTTTACGCAGTCATAGAGAGCGCTACCTTTAGGACATCAATGATAACTGACCTGGGAAAAAGCATCAGAAATAACATACAACAAAGGTCACATAGACCTGAAGTTCAACTCAGGATGTCACAGGTAAAGGTCAGTGCCCTACACACTGATCACATAGATATTCTTATTCTGTTAGAGAATAACCCAATATTTTCTTTCTAGAACTTGTTTTACTGGCATATAATTGGAGCTTTAGTTTTAATATTTTGATAGCTGTAAATTGCCCAAAAGTGAAGGATTGAGGTGCTTTGGTTAAAGCCTAAATATAAAAACAAAATGTCCCACTGTAGTTTTTCCAATGTCAGTATTTCCAAGTGTTTTAGGGCTTTAGTGTCAGAAAACTGCCTATGTGCTGTTGGCAGAAGAGAAAAAACAAACCTTATGGATCAAACTGTTGTTCCATTTAACTAGTTAATACTTTATGCTTGTACAATAGAGCCCTCATGGTTTTAGACTACAACAGAATTCCTATCAGAAGAGCCTCTGTCTCATGTAATACTATAACCTCTGTCTTTAAGAACACCACTGTAAGCCTCATTATATTTACAGTGGAAGGGTTGGAGATAATGCAGTAAACATGTAATTAGAGCTGACTGACTAGTTTCTGTGTATATTAGAGCTCTGATCCTTCTGTGTATGGTTGACAGAGTGACATTTATTTTAGTATGATACAGAGCTATCAAGCACGTGTAAAGACAGACACACACTAGGCTTTTACTGCAAGGACAAACATTTTCAATAACCTACTATTACATGCAAACATAAGCTATAAATACATGAGTACAACACACAACATGACCTTGTAACATTCTGTAGTTGGCTCATACAGATGTGACGATACAGAGTGTAACCTTTTCTTGAGAAAAAATAAATCAACACTGACAGCTACTGTACATAAGACTATACACAGTTCACACAAAGCATAAGCCTAACAAAGGCCCTGTACCTAGCCCGTGTTCATTGCTTTTCTTTGTACAACCACAGACAGAAACCAAACCAAAACCATGTGGAATCTACTTTTATAAAGGCATATGTTTGTCTTCTGTTCAATACGGAATCACAGTTCTATTAGCCACACAGCTCTTTGATAAGTCAGTCTGCAAGTACAGAGGCTTTAGAGGCCTAAGAGACTCGCATAAAGGAAGTGAAATGCACAATGCTTAGATTGTATTATTCTGTGATGAGTATCTCAGTAGAGAACTGATCTGGATTGGCTGCCTCAGTTTGTTAGCTGTTAAGTTTATCAGTCGAGGTCTCAAATGGTCAAGGATGAAACAGCAATTCATTTCACAGCAGAAAAAGCACTGAATGAAATGGATACTAAATTGTAATCCATAGAAAATGCTATTTATATTTTCTGATACTTTGTGTACTATCTGTACATTGACAGTTGCATTTATTGGCACATTTTTATGGAAAGTCTATGTGCATGTTAATGTTAAGACACCCTTGCTATTCTGTATCTACATGCAACTCACAAGACAAATAAAGATATAATCAGACATGTTATAAATTAGTCTGGGCATCTGAGACATTTTGAGCGTACAG
>JAQQZY010000020.1:34430420-34443256 GCA_030068375.1 Ostorhinchus rueppellii
TCTATCTATCTATCTATCTATCTATCTATCTATCTATCTATCTATCTATCTATCTATCTATCTATCTATCTATTGATACAATTTTCATATTTTGTGTGATTGATGTAATTTCATTCATAAATATACTTCCATTCCTCACATTTAGGCGGCAAAACAGAAAAATAGGCAATGGCTACTGCCATAGTAGTGTGGCACAAAAGTCAGCTTGTCTATTGCCACAGAGCCAATCAAATGTTAGCATTTCTGCTGTGACAATAAGCAGTAACGGCATTTTATTGCCACAGAGCCAGTTACGGATACTGTGTCATGAACTCATTAGCCTCTTGTTGCCATTGTACTGTGGTGATATAAGGCGCATACACACCACAATGAAATTATGCCAATCCGTAGAACTTTAATATCGGTTCAGCCTTTCGTCCACATGACACCGATGTTGTTGGTGATCTGAAATGGTATTTTTGGAGAACAGGTCCCAGAGTGGAAAAATCTCACAATGCTGCCCTCACGTTGTCTTATGGATAGGCAAAACACCACTTTTTGTAAATGATGATGCCATAGTACCACATGACCAGAAGAAGAAAACCCTGGACATATCCTCATGTGCATGCTCCCTGCATTCTTCTGTGATTTTAGTGTATCTTGTGGCTCTGTCTGTGTTTGTGTACAGCACCACATATAGGTGTGGCAAACATATTACACTGTTTTAACCCAGTTTTCCCATTTCCACCTGGACGCAGATATTTCTTGAAATGATACATGTATGGATGCAAAATTTTAGAATCTGCAGAAAAATTACCATGACGTAGCCTCTGGTAACTGGTACCCTATCCTTTTCCTGCACCCAGACCCTGTAGGCACATAGCATGTGTGATGCTTATTGCCACAGTACTATAACAGCAGGGTGACAGGTTATCAGTCTACACATGATATAACAAGGGTGCTCATTGGCTGTGGTAGTAGACTAATGAGAAAGTTAGTCCCACAGTACTGTGGCAATAGCCACTATGAGAAAAAAAAGTTAGAACAGGCATGATTTGGAGCTTGGAATGAGTTAAAACAATGAAATAGCAATACTATGATGTAAAGCAGGTGATGTAAACAGATGATTGTGACCTTGGTTTGGTTCCAATTGTGCATCCAGGAGAAGCCTAGTATGAGGATCATTAAGCCGTTAATAAATCTGTGAGAACATTGAAAAGGATCAAGTCATATGAGTGTTTCATTGTATAAAGGGCAAATGCTCATGTCTAAACTGAGCACTGTGATCTCTGATCCCTCAGATGACACCAGTGACATAAAATAAATATTAATATTATCCACTAGTCTGTGTTAAAAATGCATTTTTAGTATGACTCTACACATTTTTGACATTTTATTAAGTAAAAATTGACTAATTTGAGTATTTCACAATCAAATACAGGGCAGAAATCCTGAGTGAGGCACTGGAGAGCTTTGCCTTGTATCTGACTGTGCGATTCAATACAAACTGGGTCGCATGACACGTGCCCCGCCATGCCCGTTTCTGTATCTCAGCATACCGTCAATATGGACTTTACAGAAAAAAATTTTATACAGCATGACTCTCTACAGTCTGTTTAATGTCTTTAACGTTCGTGTGAAAGAATTGTTCCTGCTGATCGTACAATAAAGTGCAGAGAAAAGTCAGCAGGTGAGGCAGGCAGTACTCTGCCTCACCTCAAGGGGGCGTATGTGAACAGGTGCTTTGCAGTTGCTGATGCTGATGGGTTATGAAGCATTACCAGTTGCATGGTGTTAGATGAATAGTAAAATTAGATGCTCTTTTCAGTTCTTACAATTGTAAATCTGACTCAAGAAAAGTTGGTTCCTCATCAGCCATAAACCTCACCGCATGTCACTGGATGACACCACATCAAGAACCGCCTTTCATCTAGAACAGATAGAACCACATGGGTCAGGATTAATGTGGAGAACTGAGTTACAATGACAAATACCCCTGCAAACTTTACTGAGCCAAAACAAACCATTATATTATGAAGTTATGAAGAGTAGTAGACTTCTCTGGGCTAATCCAGGATGGACCAGAGTCTAAAGGGATTACCCAGACAGCAATAATTCCAGACACCAGGGTCTGTTCAGCTCTGGGGTTTCACCAGTGAGTCACGTCTGTGATGTTTCATTAATAGTAAAAAGTACACAGCCTGTCAAAACAGTCCCTCTTGGATTTAAGTCAGCAGATCCTTCCATTGGATAACGATTGCAGTGATTAATATTGTTTCAGTTTTTAAGCGTTTAACTAATGCAGTAGCTTCTCATTCCTAAAACATCCATCAAATCGATAGAAGCACAAAGATTGGACTGTTTAATGAATGAAGGTCATGTGGTCTGATGAGTCCACACTGACCTTGTTCCGGAGGTGGATGAAGTGATTACCTATCATGCTTAGGGCCTACAGTATTGGCCTGTGGGGTCAGGGATTACCCATCATGCCTAGTGCCTACAGTATCAATATGTGGTGTCAATGATTACCCATCATGCCTAGTGCCTACAGTACCAGCCTGTGGGGTCAGTGTTATGATCTGATTTGGTTCAATTTATCGGGTTTCATTGGAAAATATTGGTACTAAATTATTGTATTGTATATTGCATATGGTCTTAATATTAACCATGTTCCTGCTTTAGTAGACCTTCAATGGAGACATAGTACATCACTAACATTTTATATATATGAATGGATGTATATTTACAAATGAAAAGTTGTCTAGACAAAACTCAAAATATTTGTGTGTTTACTCCAAGTCACAATACATTTTAATACCACTGTTTCTTTTTTAATCTGCATTGTCCATACAGTCCCAACTTTTTCTAATTTGGGGTTGTGCTTCTTTGCCATAGGGAAGTGAATGAGAATATGACTGGCAGTAACAGTGGGACTTTATCACATGGCTTCATGGGGGCGTGACAGAGTGATATGAGTCGGGCTGAATAAAATGCAGTAAATGAAACAGAGCGATAATCCTGTGTGACATTGGGTCCTGTTGCATGTGGTGCTGTCTAATCACTGAGTGAACACATTGGCTCAGTTGCACTGGTCAGAGATTCCTCCTTTGCCAGGAAGTATAGAACAAACAACCTCAGTGTTTTGGAAGTTAATTGTTGATAGCTCTGATAGGAGCTATACATCGGAGCCTGAGCCAGAACCTCATCTTCTCAAAATGTCACCAAATGCTAGCAGCAGCAAGCTGTTTTGGAAACATGCAGTAATGAAAGGATTTGATTTGATGATGGACCTGTATACAAGGTGTGGTTGGGAGATTTGGAAAGGTTGAGCGGAGGAATATCCAAATACTAGCAATGTTAGGAAATAGCTTAAAAATGACATTGTTGTTTACCTCATCCTAAAAGATGTGGTGTGAGACAAACAGGTTTAACTTTGTTGTTATTTTTATTTCTAGCTTTAGGCTATTTTGTGTTCTAAATGTAACTTGGATCATCACTGCTCATTGGCTCAGGGCCTGCCTCCAGCATCGTGATACAAGTGTGTCGTCAGTGAAAATTACAACAAGCAGATCTCTGCATTGCACAAGTGGCACTTGTGCACGAAGCTCCAGTGATTTATCCAGTAATTTATTTCCAAGCAATTCCTGACGCCATAAACACAGTTTCACAGCAGACGTTTCATTTTTCATCCCAGGCTAGAGTGTACAGTTTGGGAAAATGGGGAGGATTTGTAATGCTTTACTAGTTTGTGTTTTTCAAGCTGCCTGTATTTATTTTTGTGATTTATTTAGAAAAGCCTCTCTCTGAGATGAGCTTCATTGATGTGCCAGGGTTTGTTTGATGACACAAATTCATGTACAGAATATGGTTATACAGTGAAGGGTGAAATACTGACAGGAGCAGAATTTGGATAAAATACATCTTGGTCTTATTCCAGGCAGCTGTCTTGTAGGTTTACTGCTCTAAGTAAACAGTATTGAAATTCACTCCTTAGGGGCCGAAGCTGTTATCAGGATTTATTTATTTTTTTTGAATAGACAGCATGGAATACACTTTTGGAAGTGTATATATACATATGTTTGTCTTGTAGGTGCAATCAGATACTTGTTTAATAAAATTTGTAATAAACGTGTATATTAGAATATATTTTGATATACTTTATACAGCATTTTCTTACAAAAGCTATAGCATTCACTTCTAAAGGCGTTGCAACATTTAGAACCTGTAAAATTCGTGCATTTACAAAAGCAGAATCCTTTAGACCAGAGGTGTCAAACTCATTTTAGTTCAGGGGCCACGTTCAGCCATATTTGATCTGCAGTGGGCTGAACCAGTAAAATAATAACATAATAATATATAAATAATGTCAACTCAAACCTTTTCTTTATGTTTTAGAGCGAAAAAAGTACATTCACATCATGAAAATGTTTACATCTACAAATGATCCTTTCAAATAATATGAATAACATGAACAAACTGGAAAAAATAAGAGTAATTTTAACAGTATTACATCTCAGTTTATCATTTACACATGTATGTTATAAGTTATAGATCACAGTGGATCTACAAATACACAGAACATTTAATAACAGACAGAACTTGTTAAAATTGTACTTACTTCATTTAAGACATTTCAGGTTGTTCATATTTGTTCAGATTATTCACTTTTTTTGCTAAATTATACTTTATTTTAGTGTAAATACATGAAACTGTTAACATTTACTAAGATAAAAATTTGGAGTTGTCATTATTTATGTTATTCTGTTCGTATTTTACTGGTCCTGCCCAGTGGAGATTGAATTGGTCTGAATGTGGAACATGAACTAAAATTGATTGTAAGATTGTTAATATCTTAGTGTAATTCTTGAATTTCACAAATTTATCCCAAGGGCCGAGCTGGACCCTTTGGCCCCCGAGCCTTGTGTTTGACACCTGTGCTTTAGACACACTTGTAATGGAGGAAGGAAGCACAAAGGAACAAATACTTTATTATTCATCAGAACAGTCCATTAAAAAAGTAAAGTTCCTTGGCAAACTGGCCACTGTAGCTACAAACCTTTCCTGATAACTTCCAAATCATACAAAAAAGTTAAAGTGTAAGTTAAATGTACTGTTTGCATGTTAAAAGTGTTTCACCTCCTATTATTAGTACAGCTATAACGACAGCACAATATAAATTTAACAGAATGCCAAGATACAGAGATGTTTTCAGTCCTTTCTTCTGTTTTTTGTTTTGTTTTGTTTTTTGTTTTTTTGATGTCACTTATCTTTTTTTGGCATCGTCTTGAATTTCCTGCTGTGATGGAGAAACTTCATCCTAAAAGACTCCTTGTGTTCTTCTCGGATAAATCATGTTTGAATCGAATTACCAAATTATGCCTCTTAATCTGCCATATCCAATGGTATAAAAAAGGATTAGCATTTCATAGAATGGATTTGCTTTTATGGTATGTTCTAGAAAAATCTAGTTTATTTGTTTCATCTGTATTTTGTGACTCATATTGCTCTGTTGCTTAATTTCTCTTAAGCAACAGTGCTCGGGTGCAGTGCCTTACACAAAGATTGCTGAAAAACTCATTGATCTTCTGCCAGGCCTTTTGAATGGCATTCAGTGCTGCCTTTTCCTGCTCTCTCTTTTTTTTTTTTTCTCATTCTGAAAAGCTGGCATTGCATTGACAGTAGCAGCACTTAGTGTAATTCCCTAGATTGAAAAGCTGTTCCACAATGAGAGATTTCCTCTGCATTGCTCCAAACTGTTGAAAAATCCACCCTGGGATTTGCAGACATCCTCTCTCTGACTGATATGGCCAACTACTGCATCCACTACTGCCACTCCACCTTTCAGGCTGTTAAATATTGAGCAATCCGATTAGCGTGCACAATGCCGGACTGGTCAAGCAAATAAATACAGAAAAAAAGCATCACTGGCAAAATAATTACAGCAAGGATTCTGGACATTACAGATGAAAATCAAGTGTCAGCGCCGGTCCTTTCTCAGAGCTAATATAGATGACTTCAGGTCAAGAGTCATTTGCTGGTGCACTGGATTAATAGGGTTTTAGCCCATTTGAGGAACTGCTGCCCAGTTCACGGTGATATGTTTGCTCAAACTGGAAAGAAGTGGCTTGGCTGAAGAAACATACTTGGGTTTCCAGTGCCTCTCCTGTTATTCCTTGATGGGTTTTTTTCTGGTTGACCTATTGGTTATTGGTCAATGATTTCTTGCTTCCCTTGTTTCTCTTCTTTTCTTGCATTGACTCCCTGTGTTCCTAAACTCATTACAGTGCAATCAGCCCTAGGCGTTGAAGTGTGCACCCAGAGGGAGCAATAACTGTAAATAAACACTACTGCAGGCTCTCCGATAACGTTACCCAGATGATAACAGCCCTTCTTAGCAGGCCCGTTGACCTTCTCCTTGCCTTAGGCTTGCCAAGGACTCCTCAACTCCCTGCGCTTTTATCTCCAAACTCTCCTCCACTACTGGAGCCCCTGGACAGATTACTACTGAGGAAGAGTAAAACAGGACAGAAGGACTTATACCAAAAGAGCATATACAGAAGACTAGAAGAGACGAACCTTAGTACTTTGGAAAAGAAGACACAAAACAAGAGGGAACAACAAAGTTCAGACCCAGGCTGTTGTCTCTTTGGGGGGGGGGGGGGGGGGGGGGGGGGGGGGGGGGGGGGGGTCTGTTTGCCCCCCCCCCCCCCCCCCCACACACACACACACACACACCCCGGCTCCTTCGTCTGGCCCAGTCTTTGACACCTACACCGAAAGCAAAAGATAAAGAGAGTGAGTGACAGACAAACAGTCAGAGGAAAAGAAAATTTCAGCAAACCTGATTTAAAAAGCCCAAAAAACATCACCTGACTAGTAGGTAGACCATGGCTTTAGTTTTAGAAAATGATGAAAACGAAGATTGCAATTCCTCATGCTTCACTCCCCAATACTAATGCTGAGTGTCTGACAGTAGCATGTCCAGAGCTGTGGGGCTAAAGCACTGTCTGGATAGATTGATAATACAATTAAGCTAGTCCCAGTATAAATGCTTCACTACGACCCATTACTACACCGACCGCTTCAGATGGAGCATACCAGTGTAGCTCTAGGGCCTTTTGGAAGGAAAGAAATACAATTATAAAAGGCTAGCTAGAAAATGTGTTCTCTTTAGAATGTGCAGGCAGGCCTGTACATCATCAGATATGTGCCTGCATATCTCACTGCTGTCCTCGGGCCCAGCTTTCTTCATCTATATTGAAACGAGAGCTCACTGGAGCATAGATGGACTCATAACAATATGATTTTTTTCTCCTTTTTGTTCCCTCTTATTGTCTGCTCTTATCCTGTTCTGTTGTATATTAAGATTATTTTCTCCATAATTTCCACGCAGTGTTTACAAATACTGAGTCACTTATTGTGTTCTGTAGAAGACATCAGGCAAGCCTGTTTTATAGAACACCTTTAACTGAAAAAGTTTCTTATTCAGAGAAAATTATGAAAAAAACAATGTTCAGTGTAGTTTAAGAGTGACAAAAGAGTATGATTTGTGTATCTGTTTTAAATGTAAATGTTTAAAGGTGCAGTGTGTGATCCTTGTTGGCATCTACTGATGAAATTAAAGACTGCTTCCACTTGAAACCCCCACCCTCTCCTATGATAGCTATAAAGAATATGAAAGGCCTAGTGTTTGGATAATAACTGGTTCTTACACAAAGCCATAAGATTGATAGCTGATAGGCAATAGTTTTAACTAAGTTGTTACAATCTGTCGCTGGGTGGGATATGTTAAGCAACAAGTGAAAACTCAGTCCTTGGTATTTATGTTGGAAGCAGCAAAATGGATGGTGGAAGGATCTGAGTGACTTTGACCAGAATCAAGCTGTGAACGACTGGGCCAGAATATCTCCAGAACTGCAGGTTTTGTTTCTTATTCCCGGTCTACAGGACTTACTCCCTACCTAAAGGAAAATTAGATCTCAAACCAGTCAAGCATCTGTTTGAACATAACATCATTACCATCTGTCTAATACTGTGTAGGTCCTTCAGTTCCTGGTCTCTACAAGACCTCTCAATAAATCTGCAGTATCTGGTACCATCTTAGCAGCATATCCTTTAAATCCTGTAAGTTGTCACATGGGGCATCCATCAAGTCAATTTATTTGCCCAGATGTCCACATCCACAGACACTCAGTTGGATTGGAATTGAGTTGTTCTTCCTTGCAACACTTCTGATAGGTAGTAGCTGCCCACTGGTGTTATGACAACATCAGTGGTCTGTGTCAGAGGTCATAGTGCAACTATGTTTTGGATCACTATAATGACCAGTGGCTGTGAAAGACTTTGTCAGAAGAATTGCTATTATACTAACTCCTTGAAACAACAACATGACAAGTCCATGGGTTTACATTTCCATAGCGCCAGAAAACAATATTACTTGTTCTGTCTTTATATTCAGTGTATACTTAGGACAGGAAGCAAAGAGCTGTGGGAGGTGGGTGTTGTTTTTCCAAGTTTTGGTTTCCTCCTGATTTTCATCTATTGTAGCTTTAATGTTCATCTCTCATGGCATATTGAAAAGAGTTAGATCCTATTTTCTATCTTATCTACTTACAGTGGTTATGATCATAATAGTTGTTGTTGTTATTGTTATTTTTTTCCTTTTCTTCTTTCTTCTTCATGCAAGCTACAGTATGTCCACTCAATAATAACACTGGGTGTAACATTTATTAATTGTTCTTTTATTATTCTGTATTTAATTTGCCACCTTCATGAATTCTATGTTTGTTGGATCTGCAAGTGTCAGGCGTCAAGTATTCCCTATCTGCTAGTCTAGGTGAGGTTCCTCCATGTTTTCTTAGGTAGGTGGGAGGGTGGGGTGGGTGGGTGTTTGGCAAAACTTATTGTGTGTGTGAGTTTGTGTGTATATATGTATATTTAAAAAAAAAAAAAAGGAAATGTCAGTGATGATACATCGTTACTGTACTCTCTTGTTTGTCAACATTTCTAAATAAAAAAGAATATATATATATATAAAAAAAGTTAGATCCCTTAGTTTCCCCATCTCCATATCGAGCATGAAGTAACACATTTGTGCTACACAACCACTAAATTATAAGACATAAAAGATACTTTTAGCCACCCATAACTCTGTCAGTTTACATGGAGCATGGGAGCATTTAAAGCTAAACCACCCCTTTAACTGTTTTCAATGATAGACTGCAGTTTAATACACCTGTTAAGTAGTTAGTTTGTGCAAAACTTGGAGGTGACCTATTTAATCTTGCCTGCAGATGAAGTGATAAGGCATCAGGGGAGAAGGCAGGCTTTAAGAAGTCATGAGGCAGGAGATTGATGTTGCCTCGGTGACAACTTGCCTTTAGACGAGAGAGAGAGAGAGAGAGAGAGAGCGAGAGAAAGAGAGAGAGAGACAGTGAAAAAGCAGACGTTTAGCTGCAGGTCTAAACTGAGACCCTTCACTGTGGTTTCTGCTGCTGCTGCTGCTGCTGCTGGAGGTGGAATCAATTCTATCTTTATCAGTCGCCCTCTTCTGTGTCCAGGAATCCTACTCACACCGCAGAGCAGCCAGGGGGAAAACTGATGTGTTTTCCAATAATGAAATGGAACACAGCAAAAAATAAGTTTAAAAAGGTGCCTGGCTGGGCTCCCTCAGTAGTTCAGCACTCTTTTAATCTATAGTCTGGTGTTTAAACACAGTTGTGGCCTTGTCTGTGTCAACCAAAGGAGCATCGTATTGAGTTTATTGAATGTGAAGAGTTTATGGTAGGGGTTGTTACATTTATAGCCAGACTAATTTCAATAAGACACATCAGTGATGACAGAAAATATATTTCTTCAATTTTCTCCTAGTGTAGGCTGATAGATCTGGGTTCATTGTCTTTGCCATGTACATGCAGATAAACACATCGCCAAATGCTGCCTCAATCGCAGTGAAAAAGACAAAGCATTTTATGTACATATACCATGCACTGACTCAGCATGTGCTTGTTTGATGTCTCAGGTGATGTTTTGGACATGTGGACCAGTCATACACTCCATATGGCCAGTCAGATGAAGCAGTGTTGGAACTATGCCGATATTTTTGGGGGGGGTCTCTTTTTTCGGCATGCACAAAAACAACCTTGCGTCAACTATGATACCACACGCTTGTGGGAAAATTCTGGGGACACAAACTAGTGTAAATGAAGTATAGCTACGTGTTGGCAGTAATGCTGTAGTCATTGTCATATCGGTTTATTTTATCTTTGGTAAACGCAACAATACTTCGGATATGCAAATACCTCCCATTACAAACGATTGCTATGTCAATAAACATCATTTTGCCAGTATTTTAGAGACCCTCCAACATCTCCCAAATCATTTTTTTTTCGGGGGATCTGATGTCTGTTTCAGGGGATCCGGGATCCCCCGAGTACCCCCATAATTTGTGCAGTGAGATGAAGCCCCACCTGCTGTTAGCCACTGTCAGGTTTGTACTTCAAGGCACAATAGTTGTTGACGTCACAAGACAAAAATTCCTCATCTAGTTTGAACACATATTTATGGGTTTTATGCAGAGCCCCACTACTTCCTGAACTGAAGGAAGCTCCTTCATTTCTTGTGTTTCATTATTGAACACACTGATCAATCTAGGTGTGTCTGCAACTCCTTGTTGTGACTTCTGTGGTCAGGCACACCTGGATTAATCAGTGTGTCCAACAATGAAAGACAAGAAATAAAGGAACTACAGTGTAAGGGGGTGGGGCTTCCACTTCTGGTTCTCTGTATTTCTCCCACCATCCATAGACATGCAGTTTTTAACTGGTTAACTGGTCAGTCTAAACCAGTGGTTCTCAACTACGGTCCTTGTGACCCAGCGTCCTGCATGTTTAAGATATTTCCTTCTTCCACCATACCTGGAAGCCATTACATTGTTATCAGGTATCTGCAGAGCTTGGTGATGAGCTGATCATTAATTGATTCAGGTGTGCTGGAAGAGGGACAGATCTAAAACATGCAGGACACTGGGTCACAAGGACCAGAGTTGAGAACCACTGATCCAAACCACCCATAGGTGTGAATGCGACAGTATGCCTGTATATGTCACTCTGATGATGTGATGGTCTGGTGACAGGTACCAGCACAGATCAAGCTTTGGCTATTAATTAATCTCAAGTACCAGCCTGATAGGAGTGTTTAATTAATAAACAATATACTTTACTGTTGAATTTTTTTTTGCATGTATAAAGCAACTTCAGATTAGACATTAAACAGCTTTCTTAGCCTAGAAATCTAGACCACATTGCGTCAGTAAATTTTCTTGCCAAGTTTGTGGTCTGGCTTTGCACAGTAGGAACCCATCGTTGGTCTGACACAAAGTATGTTGGACTAATCAAAATGCTCCGGCTGTGTAGCGAGTCATTGGGGCGGGCTTTGCATGATGACGACAGGGCTGTGCAAGGGTGAGATAGCAGAACAACCAGGGAGCAACGAAAATAGATGTGGTTAACGAACCACGCTCGTTTCAGTCGGCTTTTGTCCTCGATTTTAAGTTAAGAGTTTTAAGAGTTAGACTTGGGCTTTTCTTTGAAAGTTGAGCAGAAAGAAGCACTCAAGTCATTCGTTTTAAACAAGGATGTATTTGCTGTTTTGCCGACTGGCTACGGTAAAAGTCTAATATACCAACTGGCTCCACTTGTAGCTCTGAATACTTCACTCTGTTGGTTGCTCTGATTGGTCACATAACTAGCCTATTATGTGCAGGAACAGTTTGAACGACAGTGGTTGACTCCACCCACAGGTTTCAGCGCTCTCAATGGTCTGGTTCTAGATTATACATTTCACGTATAGTTTGGCTTGCCAGGCTACTGCTTTCTAGCTTCGTAAAACAAAAATAAATACCTGTATACCACATGTAAATTGAAATTGTTTGTTTTTACCTTGACCTTGATCAGTCCTATTGTTGAATCACCAACCAGAACCATTGTCATGGTACTGGATCCAGGTTTTTGGATGTCTGAAACAGTATTGAATAGGTGCATCTCTTGTTTTCAGATTGTAGTAAACCTATGCTGTGACTGTTTTATGAGAGGTGGGGGGTTTAATATGCAGTAGAAAACTGTTGTGGTTTCATCAGATGGGACTCTATTGCTCTGCGTGCTGTTTGTCCTATTGGAGGAGAAAGCTCCCATAACAGTAAAATATCACAGTTATGGGAGCTCACTTCTCTACAGTGCTATGAATCAGCATCGAGCATCTATTGTTATATTCACTCTTGATTTTAACAGAAAGGACAGAACTACTGTTTCCTCTATTTCTGCATCCTGTAGCTTTAATTGTCTCACTTTGGTACAAACTACAAAAAGAGTTTATTCCTCATAAATAAAATCACAATATTGGACAATGTCATTGAACATGTTTTTTTTTTTTTTAAAATATAAATAAGACAATTAGTAGGAAATATATCTACTTAAATTTGAGTGTAAACATGTAAAAGATGTAGGACATGACAGTGCACATGTCTGCTAAGTAGAAAACCCTGTAACCACAACCGTCTATTTCATTTTGAAACAACTGCCTATTACCGTCGTAATGGCTGACTGTGCGAGTGAGTTCCAGCTCCGGCCTGAGGCAGGCAGGTCTGCTGCCGCTGCACGATGATCCATCTGCATGGCACAAACCATCCATCCAGCGGATCGCTACAGGCTGCACACCGGCCCATTGTGTGGGCTGAGCACTGTGACTGCTCCCCCTTGTACCTCCATAATGGGATTACATTAGCCAGATTCACACACACACACACACACACACACACACACACACACACACACACACACACACACACACACACACACACA
>JAQQZY010000020.1:34445408-34457236 GCA_030068375.1 Ostorhinchus rueppellii
ACAGATGCCTCTTACCATTTGTAAATAAAGTGAGCCTCATCCACCACGATTCCAAGGAGGTTGTCTTGGAAGACTTTTGTTGTTAGCAAGTCGTGCTACCTCCTTAGCATTAGCATGATAAATAGAAACCCACATTTCACAGAGTGAATATTTGTGTTTTTCGCCTCTAGACTGATAGGGTTGTGGACACAAGAGCAGCACTTGCTTCCAAATGAGCGTCTCTCACACCAGCCCCAGTAACGCGATCACGTTTTACAATGATGTGGCTCTGACTTGGCTCCGCTTGGCTCTTGGCTCATTGAAAACCAAACTGGTGCTTTGGAGGCACTAGGTTGGTCCTAGCACCGGCACCGAACCAGCACCAGGTTCTTTATGGTGGAAAAATACACATGAAATTCTCCATGAACACAGAATACTAGCAAACCCATGGTTGTCGAGGTCAACACACAAAGAAGTCAATAACTTCAGGGTCATATCAAATTGGATATCAAAAATGTGAACAACAATACTGACATTTAGTCAATTTACTTGTTTCCAAGTTTCAATTTGTGCAGTCATTCTCAATAATGAAAAACAACTTGTTTTTTTTAAATGGTTTGATTTGTTCATGAATATTGAAATAAACATTCATTCATTCATCTTCTATACCCGCTTTGAAATAAACAGTTGTTGTTTATTGATTATTGATTCTCAATTGGATTCTCAAAGAATGAATGATACATGGATTCAGACATCCTATTTAATTCCCATTTCTATTTCCAAATTCCATTCAGGATTATATTTTATCATGATGAACAGGAATATTGCAACTCGCATGTAAATCTCTTGTACATTTCTGTATATATACCTGGTGTATAACTGCATTGCATTCCTTAATCTATGTTGCCCATAGGTGTGAATGTGAGAGTGATTGTTTGTCTCTAAATGTCAGCCCTGTGATGAACTGGTGACATGTCCAGGGTGTACCCCGCCTTTGCCCTTCAGTCGCTGGGATAGGCTCCAAGTGACCCCCGTGATCTTAGTGAGTATTAAGTGGGTTCAGAAGATGAATGAATGAGACAGCACAAAGTCATACTGCTACTGTCCTATAAAATATATGGTCCTATATAAATATATTGCTGATGTGGTGGAATTATCTTTTCAGGTTATCTGTCCATTCACTCTGAGTCCATTCGTTTGGACTTGGGGATGGTGGTCAAAGGTCAAGACTACTCTGATTTAACAAAACTGACAATGTTGAACTTCTGTTTTTATGTTTTTATTTTTCTGTCCAGCACTTTGTGTTACATTTATCGTAGTAAAAGTGCTTTATAAATAAAGTTTTGATTGATTGATTTCTTTTTAAAACATTTTTAAAAATTAATCTCCGACAAGGTTTTCACTATATATCGTATATTGTTTATATTGGCTGTATAGACACAGATGTAAAGTGCACAGTGGCTGATTCAAAGAGGCTGAAATATAACTGCAGGGTAGCGATGCTAGTTTTTCACTGCACTGGAGCCAAAAAGATTAACTGTATTTTTGGTTAATTTCTTCATAATGATGGAGTGAAGTCCTATCATGATTTGAGGATAATGATGATCACCATGGAGATTTACTAGTGCGTTAGATTTCTGCTCAGTAGATGCATATCAAGCATGTACCCAGTTTAAATGTTATATAAATTATGCCTTTAAATATAAACTTCAGAGAGTGATTGTGTTCTCAGTGCTGAGTAGCAGCTTTATTAAAACTCTGAGTGAAGGGATGACCTTTGGAGGTCATTATCAGCTTGGCCTAATAGGCTGTATTTGGCAGTGTCAGCTCTGTGAATAGCTGTGATTTTGGTATGAGAGATGATCAATTCGATGACACATCTGTCTGGAACAGGTGCTGTTCTGCTGTCTATCTCCTCTCTTTGTCAGTGCTTGTTAGCTGCAGCTGGGTCTGCTTCAGCCCTCAGCCTTCTCTAGGCTTTATCTGTTTTCAATGGCTTTGGATTGCATCGCTATCCAACCAGTCAAAGCCAAAGCTGCTCCATGCCTGCCTACCACTCACCGTTATTATTTATCACATCTCTCTGTGTAATTTGACTGAGACAGAGTTTATTACTGTCCTAGACTGCAGGCCTTCCAAAGCCAACTGAAGAGAACTTATTCTGCTTTTGGTTTACTCGAATAATACACAGTAACAGACATTATCATATTCTCTCAGCACATTTTGACATTGTCATCAATCTCTTGTGCTTCTGTCCCTTTTTTTTCACTTTCTGTCACTGTCTAATCTTACATTTTATGGTGCATATGTTTCTTCTTTATATAATGAACACAGTCTAACTGAATGTGCGGTATAGTATAGATGCAGAGCTATGTATTTACCATAGTCAAGCCACTTCCTGAACAGTCATAGTGTTTGTCTGCAGAGCTTTTCCCAGATCCCAGTGTGTTGGAATGAGACGCCACTCACCATTTGTGTTAGCTGTGGAAACTCTTTGTGGATAGGCTTCAAATGTAAATGTGCATTAGTCTTATTGTTATATAGTAAACTCTAATAATCTGTTTTATTTGCGCATATCCAATAGGTCTAAAGGGTGGGAGGGCTAACTGAATCAAATTTGTAAATTATTATACTGGTCTATATAAATGAAGCTGATGTGACTGTTGCCCATTTTCTGTAAATTCAGTGGTTTAAATAAAATGATCACATAACAGCTTCTTTTTTCAGGTTAAATTATATCCATGACACTAAAAAGTACTAAAGGTCACAAAAACACAAACAGAAAGCTGTGGTGGATAAAAGCAGCCCCTCATTTTGACTTGATGCAGATTTCCTGCCTCTGTTCAAACTAACATGGAATGAAAAGGGTTGTAAAGACCCAACATTAGTAGTAGTGTGAAATGATGTAAGTTTTTCTATCATCACATAATATATCATCATATCATCCAGGTCCGCACTATTGGATGCACTGCTGTAAATGGAAATAGCATTTTGAATATAATATACAACACTAGCTGATCTTGTTTATGTTTCACAGCACCTGGTAATAAGGTAGTTTTGTGCAGCCCTATAGAATATAATGACAGAGACACTTCTGTGGGTAGTTTCAGTGGTGCTGAGCAAAATATGTGTATACTATAAAGGTGCAATGTGCGGCATGCTGACGGGTGGATTATCTGTGTCCGGCAGCAGAAGGAGAGGGATCTACTTTGACAGTGTGGTAGTTAGCCCATCTGTCTGTAATCAGCTATGTGAGTGTGGGTATTGGTGTGCTGGCATACTGCTGCTATGGTGCTACCTGCCACCAGGTGTTCAACAGTACCCCAATGTGGAGTTGGGAGACAAACTGAGCCTCGTGGTCTGCCGAAGTTAGATATCAAACTTCAACTGCTGCGAGTGAAGTATGGAAAATGACTGTTGACTGATGTCATTTGTTGGGTTAAGCTCAGAATCCATCTAACATAAACTGTCACAACTTCATTCTCCAGCTTCAACAAAAGGCTAACTACTCTCATCTCACCACCCCCCTTGTTTTTCACTTTTATGTTGCACATCATTAATTCTGTATGCACTGCAGGAGTCTCCACTACATATGTGTCCGGATATAAATCAGAAGATACAGACGGGGCCCATATTTAGAATGCATGTCATGTAACCATCAACCACCAAGCCATCTTATAGACAGCTATGAGAATTGGAAGCAGGAAAAGAGTCCCCGCTGGCTTAATTATACTTTCACCGATCATCTGGATCTCTTTTCTGTACATATCATATAGTGCAGTAGATATGGATGGAACAACCCTATCTGTTGGTCCATCTGCTCCTCACATTTACAGCTTTCTGCAGGCATTGTTTAGTTTCAAGAGACCCGCCAGTGTCAAAAATGTGTTGATACTCACAGCGACAAACCAAGAAGGGAACCTCTCTCTTATTGGTTGATGGTGACATGGGTTATTTCAGCACATCTAACTGTCTTTGAACATTGGTCATCAATTTAAAGCAACTTGACATGTTACAGAATTATTTTATCTTGTCTTCCTGGCTGTCTTGTAATATTTTGACTGTGTTAATAGCAAACATAAAGGTTCAGTGTGTGTGATACTTATACATGGAGCAGTAAACTAACCCATTGAATAACCCTTCTACCTTCACATTGATTGGATGAAAAAAAACACCCTTATAAGATTTAGTGTTTTTTTGTTCATTCAGGCTTTTTAGTTAAGGTGATATTAAGTGTGATTTACACTCAGACATAGATGCTCATAATGCTTTAACCTAAAAAATGAGAGTAGCTTCATTTGGAGTTCTGGATTACTGTATACATGTGGTGGTGAACATGTTGTGCTCATGTCCTCTATTTATATGAAGGGCTCACTAAACAAAATAAAAACATGCTAATTTTAATCCGTTGTGCATCAAATATTAACTATAAAATTTTAAAGGCAGAGTTTTAGTCCAGAAAGACAGTAGAAGAAACCTGACTAAAGAAGATGAAAGTTATGTAAAGGAGGTAGAAAGGTTAACGTAACATACTTTAAAAGACACATCAAGCTGCATAACACAAGGAGCAAGAGACAACTCCAAATATATCAAGACAAAACTCACTTTTAATGCTTATTTGGAACATATTGACTTCCTGATATAAAAAAGTAAAATGAGTGGAATCTTTTTTTTTTTTTACTGATGAAATAAAAATGACATAAAAGATGGTTTGGAACATGACAAACACTTAATAAACAGCTGACTACATGATTTAAGATTTTTCACACATCAAGAGGCAAAATATTAGAAAAGATCACAATAATAAAATGTTTGTTCAACATCAATATTACATGAGAAATGTAGTAAAATAGAAAAAAAACCTGGAACAGTGAATGTCAACACGTGCAGTCCTACAGACTATAACGTCTTCTAACAAACGTCCTGTTTGACTCCTTTTATTGTCATCAGAGAAGTTGAGCAGGTAGACCACCTCAGTAAAACTATCGGCTCATATACCTGGAAACAGTCCACGGACCTTTAACCATCACACACCCTCCTGTGTCTTTATCTGTTCCACTGGGCATTTTGTTTCTTCTCACCTCAGGACACCTGTGTTCAGGTTAGTCAGGTAACCCCAACATCAACACCTGACACTGCCCATAGAGCCGCTTCACACCAGGGACCAGTGTGATGCTTGCCTCCTGCCCCATAGTGGTCTGACAAAAATATCCTCCATCCTCAAAGGAAAACCAAAACTTCCTCAGGCAGAACTCACCTAAGCATTCACTCATAGATCAGTACAAACCACTGAGATTTAAAAAGAATACATGTCATAAAACCAAAGGAGCCTGTAGGACAAGACAGAAGTGTTCAAACCCAGACAGTTACAGGATATCACACCAAATCATGTGACTGAGAACATCTGTAGGTAGGTTGTCCAGTAAAATTAAACACTGTTTTAGTCTGGACACACACACACACATGCAAACATACACACGCACGCACGCACGCACGCACACACACACACACACACACACACACACACACACACACACACACACACACACACACACACAGGCAAACATTTATCTCAATTAATCTATTTGTTAAATTGTGGTGCCTTGACTTACGAGCTTAATTTGTTCCGTGACCAAACTTATAACTGAATTTGCTCATATATCAAATCAGTTTTCCCCATTGAAATGAATTGAAATGCCATTAATCCATTCCAGCCCTATAAGGCAAAAATATGGTCAAAATAATGTCTAGCGTTTCCAAAACATATTTCTAATCAATAAGTACTGTGCTTTGAAACTATGTTGAACTAATATTAAACTTACAGCTAATGCATATTGAAGTATGTAGACGTATTTGACGTGTTCTGGATGACCTTTTGTCACCTCTTCCAGACACACGGCAAAACATTTAAGCTCCTCCCCTTTGGACAGTGACCGGACTTTGTTACGAAGCAGGAGATAATACCTGTGATGCCAAAAAATCGTCATAATCTTCAACTTTAAAATCTAACGAACTAACGAACTACAATAAAATATGTTGAAATTAAGCTATTAAATTACTCATTATTAATGTTCCAAGCCACAGGCAGCCAGAGCAGAGGGGTGAAACTGCCTCCAGAGTGTCCAGGTATATAAAAATAGAGTTCACTGGAGGAACCTGTCAGAACTCCTCAAGACACCATGGTGAGCGGAGAGATGGAGGATTTGGCACAAGAATACCTACTAGCTGTCCTCCAACATGTTTCTTTTTATTGGCTACGGCAACTAGCGGTGTATCTGAAGCTCGCTCTTAACTCGGATTTTGGTGCGCAACTCAAAGCAAAAAAATGATGGGTGGCGGCTGGTAATGTGGAATACTCATAAGTTGGTGCACTTGTAGCTAAGGGACCACTGTATTTCTTTATTTAACCAGGAAGATAATATTGTAATCTGTACAGTCATGGGAAAAAGTTTTGCTGGTAACAGAAATGTCTTTTGTCAGAAATGTAATTTATTTGCCAATAAAGGTGTTTTGATTCACAGCAGAAAGAGTTTGAAAAAACAAAAAAACCAAATATCTGAAAAAAACAAAATAAGTGGTGTCAGACACAACAAACCCCGCCCTTCACACGTATTGTAGCTTAATTTGGCTTCAATCCAGCTGATATCATCATGTCTATGCATGTGCTGATGTCTTCATTTTAATTACTTCTGTATATGTGCCAAGTTTGAAGTAAATTGAAACAAACTTGCTATTTTTATCAGACATTTGATGTTTTGCCATTTATAAGTAAATGGGAGAAGAAAAAAGATTGAAAAAATCCATTAAAAAAATTTCAACTTTGACCTACTTTTCCCAAAATGTAACCACATCTATTCTGGGTCGCTGGCAATCTATAAACCCAATTTGGTGTGAATTCAATCAATAGTTTTGCTGCTAGAGTGTTAACAAACAAAGAAACAAAGCAAAAAAAAAAACCCAACAATATCTCTTGCCTCCCCTTCAGGGCAGGCACGTGCACACATAGACCTGAAGGGGGGCGGCTGCCCCACCCCTTTTGCCTCTCGCACTAAAAAGTGCCCCCCCCGCTCCTCCGCCGCATGTCCGACAGCACCCCCCCCCGCTCCTCCGCCGCATGTCCGACAGCACCCTCCTGCCCCTGCCCCTCTCAAATCCTGTGCACGTGCCTGCTTCAGGGGGCGGGGTAACAAAACAATGCAGCCAAACTTATGAAAATAAAATGTGTGTCTTTTGGTACTTTTGCCCACCACTGTATACTTCTATTCAATGCACCATGTACTCTGTACTAAAATGTAGGATTTTAAAAATGTCACAAAAACTGTAATTATCATGTTTTGACCCAGCCGTGTTACACTCTAATGAAAACATAACTGTAAATGTTATATTCCATTGCTACAATAACATTCCCTTAAGGACCCTTAAATCTTCCTCTGCAGATCTTTGATGTAGAATAACTGTGATCTACTGTGATTCTGTGGTTCTTGGACATCTCATTTTTTTGCTAAATGCTAACCGTGACCTGTATTTCTTTCTGGTTTTGCAGGAAACCTCGGCCGTGTTGATTACATCAGTGAGTTTGAGTTTGACCTCTTCATTCGTCCTGACACCTGCAACCCTCGCTTCAGAGTCTGGTTCAACTTCACTGTGGAGAACGTCCGTGAAACGCAGGTAAGAACACTACCATTTTCTGCCTGTTTCTCCACGTGGTACATACTGTACCATACAACCACCAGTAGTTGCACCAAGGCACAGATGTATCGGGTGTTCTATTCTTCTTGACGTAGGCATTTTTATTGTCAGACTTCTAGGATCATAATAAATAGAGATTATATAAGTATATTTTTTGTTATTGTGTTTGACTAATTTTTCCATCTAAAGTTGCTCCAGAGCGACTACAACAATTTAATGCATTAGGATAATTTGGTTGTCTCATTTGTGTCATGTCATTTTGTGGTGCATAATTGGAGGATTATATATTTGTGACATTTAATCAATGATGTATGACTTATGACACTTAATCGATGGGTGAGCTACAGCCTATGGTCCGACTGGAATCTGATTTCTTAAGACACATGTATCACTTTCCTTCCAACGTCTCTCAGTGTGTCTGAAATACGCTCCTCTGAGACCCCCAAAGTTGTTTCCCCTCAGAATTAAAGCAGTCTTAGATTTCCTGCCTCTGTTTTCATCACAGCCCCAGAGCTTTATTTTCTTCCAGAGCCATGCCCAGAGCGTTGTGATTGGCTGACAGAAATGGTCACATGCCACAGAGATACACTGTATGTGAAAACTGGGAGAGTGGCTTTGGGGTGGGGGGTGGGAAGGCTTGTCTTGGCATTTAAATACAACTTTGAAGGTTAAGAAGAAAGTAAAAAATTGGCATTTTGCTCTGACTGCTGCTATGTAATTTAAGTGCAGGCAAACTTGTCACGCCTGCATATAAGGCAAACAAAATGTGAGACGGAGAAACAATCTGAAGACAGCTAAATAAAAAGACAGGAAGCAAAACACACAGAGGTAGAAGGAAACTGATAAAGATGAAATAAGCCAAAAAAAAAATAGAGTGATATAGAAAAGGACAGAATCAGAGGATGAATCCAGAGTATGCTGTTGCTGCTGTCTTCCTGTCGAGTGTCCAGCCCAGCCTATCTGAGGCTATCAGGCCTATCAGCCCATCTCCCTGCAGTGCTGTAGTCAGCACTAATCACATTTTATGGCTCTGAGATGAATGGGAGGCCTCGGCTTGGAGCCGGATCGATCCCAGGGCCAGATAGACCAGCACCAGCAGGCTGTAGCTCGGGCCAACAGGATATTTGCTGTTGTGGCAAAATGACAGAAAGTGTGTGAGAGAGAAAATGACTGGGGAAGAGAATAAGATGCAATAAACAACAAAAAGATAAATAAATGTGTGCATAATGACACACTGGATATAGTGTCACAGACAATAGTAAGTGTGGAGGTAACCATGCTTCCTCCGTGTACACTGTCTCTGGTACAGTTTACACACCCCCTCTACTGGCTCTTATACAAGCGCCCTTTATAGAAATCTGGTTGTTATCTGTCCAATTTCCTTCTTCAAAAGAGACTTGTGTGAGTTTAATCTACTCCAGTAGAAGGTGTTGTTAAGTGCTTTCTGTGCGTTTTCCAAGGAGTGTGTATACAGCGAGTCTGTCTGAAATCATCTGAATTCACACACATATATATATGTTTGGTTTACTTCTTAATGGGTGTAATACTGTGATATTAAACAGAAGAACAGAACAGAGAAATTAAAGAGACAAGGAACAATGGCATAAGTAAATAAAACAGCTATGTATAGCTATGTGTGGAGAGAGTGCGCTATAGAGATATCAGTAGGTTCCAGGGGAGAACTGGGCTGTTGGAGTGTTTCATCCAGCTAAGCCTTGCTAACTCTCTGCCTGAGCCAGGGGAATGGGGAACAGTAAAAGCCCGTGATATTGGAAGTGAGATGGCCATTTTGAAGGAATGTAAGCTGGTGAGACAGATTTGGTCTGCCTCAATCAGCTTAGCAGCTTTGTGGAAATTGGCTTCACCGTAGCACTGGTTATGATGGATGGCTGGATGGATGAATGTCTCTTTTTTGTATGTCCTTTATTTTGTGTTTCCCCAACCACTCACTTACCTCAAAAAGCCCAGACCAATTCTGGTTACGCTGATTACAATAACTGAGACGACTGGACACTTAGAGTTTCTTACATATTTTGTTTTGGCAAAACATCAAGAGAAAAGCACTTGTACACAATAGTTTTTTGATGGTGTGGGAGGATAAGAAGGATCAGTAGAGTTTAATGTGGGTTTGTGCCATGAAACACCTGTTTACATCTGTGTTTGGTGGATGGTGGCACTCACTAAATGTAGGGGATTATCAACACCTTACAAAGTAACACTGTACAGTGTAAAATATTTACTGTTGGTCTGTGACAAGTGCTGGAAAATGTGATCATGACAATGCGATTGTGACAAAAACATTCAACATGGATAATTATAATGATAAATGTCGGATCTGTCTTTACAGTTGAAAAGTTGATTTTTGGTCTTGAGTGAAAGCTGATGAAGTTGAATGATTGTCCATTTGTTCATCTTCTGAACTGCATCACACATATAGAAATGAACAACCTATGGGAAATTTAGGTTAAGCCATTTGTGCATGTCTTCAAATAGTAAGAGGGAACCCACGCAAGCATGAGGATGTGCAAAAAATTGAATAAAAAGCTTCTTTTTATATTTAACAGACCTCTCTGCCTTGGATTTCATTGGTTCAGCTGCTCCTTTTGGATGATACTCTTTTGATTGAATTTTACTCTCTGGGTCAAACAGGTAGATCTGAGTTTTATCCTTAGTGACACTCTTTGACTGTCACTTGTATGCCAATGTAACAGACATTTAGGTGTTGATGCTCATCACGTGTGATGACAGATGCATCCACTGGTCTGTTGAACACAAAACTCCATGTGTATTTACTGTCACTACCACAAACATCATACGTGTAAATGGTGATAGACTTAAAATGGGATACAAAATGATTTGTCTTTGGCCACTATTAGTCACGTTCAGATTTTTTCAGAATATCAGTCCAATAGGAAACACCACAGGAGGCTTCAGCTCACTATGAAGTTGTAACTATGATCAGTTCCCTAATGCCAATATACTGTTTTAAAATCCCTTTTGTCATGTAATAATCTTAGACAAACATCTATCTTTACACTAGTGTTACCCCTGATGTTTCAAATTAATTATTCCTTAATTTATTCAATAATACCTTATAACATTTAACTATGAAATTTCTATAGAAAACATTTTAACAAGTAACATAAAGAAAAAGAGAAACAGCAGAGGGCAAATAGATGTTTGCTTATAGTCTGATGTATGAAGACACTGTTAGCATAAGCTTCAGTCCTACTTATGAAGGTGCACTTTATTGTGCCTGTCAGCCCACAGGGACTGGGTTGGTGTTGACAAGCTGCCTAAACTGAACAAGCATTTTAAAGCTTTGCTTGGTCAGCATGAATTTACTGAACCATGTTTTGTGCTTTAACACATATTTTGGAACACAGGTCTAAACTCCTTCCTTAAATTGTAACTTTAGTTGTCTTTGTGGGGTTTTTTTATACAGTTGTGTTCACATGTTTATTGGCCTCCCAGTCATGAGACTTCGGGCTTTTGGTAATTGTAAACATATGGCTTGTACATGGAGCACTGATTAGGCTGCACATGATAAATACTAGTATCCCAGTTAGTTCAGGTTGTTTGTATATGCATCTGTAAATGACACAAACATATAATAGAAGAATAAAGGAGAATGATATAATTAACATATCAGAAAGCGTACAGTACTTCAGAGTTTAGATTCTTTAAATATTATATTGTGGATGCATTCTTGCCATGAACAGTTCAGTGATTAGTAAACTAGTAGCAGCAGTTTATAATCTATTCTGTTGTTAACTGGAACTGGTATAAGATGCTCTGTGCTCTGTTCTCTAGCCATGGTCTGGATGAGCTGCAGCTCTTTAATGTGTGTTTTTTTGGAAAGACTAGTCAGAACACTATTACTGTAGTAGTTGACCCTGTTGGAAATGAACGTGTGAATAACATTCTCGTAGTCTTTTTAGGGCACAAAACTCTGCACTGGCTATAATTTTAGCTTCATAAAAAGCTGTTTCAGTCATTGCTTTCCGAAGGTAAAATCTGAGCTTGTTGGCATGATAAGTGGATGAACTTGGAATTTGGTTTTTGGTTTAATGTAAAACTGTTAAGAAGGACCCGGGTTCGATTCCTGGGCGATCCTTGGGACCTTTCTGTGTGGAGTTTGCATGTTCTCCCCGTGTCTG
>JAQQZY010000020.1:34488365-34500357 GCA_030068375.1 Ostorhinchus rueppellii
TGCAATCTAACACTGTCCGTCATTGTGCTAAGCCCGCCCTACAATCTCGCTACACAGATGGAGCGTTGTGATTGGATGGGTTAATTTGTACCGGACCTGGCTGAGGCTCTATGGAGCGTGCCTAGACCAACGACTCAGGGAAAAAATATTTTTTGCCATTAGAGGCGGGCTAGTTTACTAGGCTAGAACACCGCTGAAGCTGCAATGGAGACGGAGACAGTATACGAGGTGAGTGGGTCAATGTTTGTGTTTAAATGTAGTCACAAGAATCACAATAATATTACAGGGAAAATCTGTATGAATGGTATCGTATTAATTTATTTAATTTAGGTGCAAACCCGCAGGGCAGAAGCACAGTGGTCAGTGCAGTGGTCGGCAGCAGGAGAGTCCATCCACTTCCAGTGTAAAGACACAGTGACATAGATGTTCAGTAACAGCACAGGTTCATTCTGTGGAAGACATATGACACTGGATCATTTAATGTCCTCCTCATGTATTCACAGTTACCAGGAAATCCATTTACTAAAATCACTTGCTGAAAAAAAATATAAATAACCAACAAAGAAATGCAATATTTGGACGGTCAGATTAGGAAGCAGATCTAGAACTGGAAATACTGGAGCACTAGTTAGAGGAGGTGCATGAACACAGGTGAATTATGGTCATGCTTTATTGTATTATTATATTTATTTATTTGTACGAAATAAAGCAGACCAAATGAAATGTGTATTATGTCTTGATTTGACTGCTGTGGTGATGATGATGGTGACGTCATCTCTGAAGTGTCTCTGACTGCTCTGTCCAGAGCATAGAGTCTGTTACTATGGTAACTATCCCAGAGCTTGAGTTACCTCCCTTTGTGAAATAGAAAACACAGAGTTTCCCTCATTTCGGGGTTAAAAAACTCAGAGTGTTCAATAAACCTGCTTTGGGAAATGGACCCCAGATGTGGAAGACTACATGGTGACTGTTACTCAGCATTCTACATCTACATTGTGTTAGGTTTGGGTCAGATCCGGGTCCTGTTTGGGTCAGGTGTGGGTCACCACAGACCCACTTTCTTTACAGTTTCATCATGTTCTGGCATTTTTAGGTATTTGTCATGTATCTTACAAATTATTTGTATCTTCTTTCGTCGTTGACAGTATTTTATTTTGTTCTGACTTTTACATCTTTTGGGTCTTTTATATAATTTTAATCTCTCCTACTCATTAACTCATCCTAAGTGCTCCTGTATTTTAATTCGAAAAATTATTTCACAGATCATGTTATTGTTAAGTATTTTAGTCTGATGGGTGGAGGCCCAGTGGAAACAGGTCTGCCACCCAGTTTAGCAAAGGCAGCACTAATGAAAACACAATTCTAAATATATTAGAATGCACTTGTAGGTCATTCTATATCCTCATAAATCATACAGAGTTTGCCCTCAACACCTCCGTCATGAATATAGGATTATTTTAGGTCGGCTTTATCTGTAAAACATTTTTTTAAACTGAAATTGTCTTTAATCTGAAGTAAAAATTCCCATTTGAAACTGTAGTTACAGCCCCAACAGAATTTTCTTTCATTTCTCTGTTTCATTCCCTTCGATGTCCTTCAGTTAAGAGGGATACGCTAGTTTTGGTTTCAAATTGTCCTTCATGCCAAGCTGGATTTTGTGAGCAGTGCTATGCCAGACACTAAGTAAATGTGTTTTTCAATCTGTCTGCCCCCCACCCATCCCAGTCTCTGCCTCCGGACTCCCCTGTGTTTTAGGACAATCTCTGTGTCTTCTGATCTCTCGCCTGCCTGCATGCTTTCTTACCTGGTTTTCCATTGCCCCTGCCATCATTCCTCCCAGGTCTCGATAAATAACCCTGCACCTCTCTGGGCCTCAGCTTTACTGGCAGTTGCCGGAGCACATTTGTTAAAATATCACCTGCTGCAGAGGGGAAATTGATACTGCTGCAATGTGCTCTGTGCAATAGAATCTTTTTCTTCTCGTCGCGGTTGTTGAGTTAAAATACCACACTACAGACAGTTCAGGATTTCTAAAAAATGAAAAATATTTCACTGTTTTTTTTTCTCTCATTAAAAAGAAAAATCTGAATTCAAGCAATGAAATGCTGCGTAACTTCCTTGTTGAAAAACTGCAATAAAATGTTGGGTCATACAGTTTAATTAAGAACAACTACAAAGATAATATTTGTTAATAAAATGAGATCTTTTAAGAAACAGAAGTGAAATGGCTTTAAATGGCCACAGAAGGATTCCATGTTATTGTAGCGAGCTACTTTAGCTATGGAAAATAGAAGGAACTTCATTAAAATATGGAAAACTGTTTAGTCTCTTTGGTTCTACTTCATTGCTCCAAAAACAGGCCAATGATCAGATGAGACATCCCCAGATGACCAGGTAAGAGGAAGAAGCAAAAGTTCCTCTCTGAAATCTGCCATTATCCAGATGGCACCATTAGCGATTAAGCCAGAACATTTCTCTCCTCTTATAATTGACTCCATAGGCTATTAGGCAGGTTGGCACTGGGCGAGGTCCACTGGTGCACACTCCAGATGTTCTGTGTGTGTGTGTGTGTGTGTGTGTGTGTGTGTGTGTGTGTGTGTGTGTGTGTGTGTGTGTGTGTGTGTGTGTGCGTCCGTGCAGTAAGTGAGATAGGGGTGTGGGGGGATTGGGGGTGCAGAGTTTGGCTGTTGCCGTGGGTACTGGTGGAGGGTCCAGGGCTGCCTACAGATGGACGGAAGGGCTGGGTGGGTGCTACAAATAAGTCACATTCAATTATATCAACATCTCTATCAGTCTGTCTGCTCTTAGTCTCTGTTTCTTCCTCTGTCTCTCTAGCCTTGGGGGAAGCAAGATTAAAGTGTCCTGTTTTCAGTGTAAGATCTCTGTCTCTGCTTTTTCGTTTTATCTGAAGATTAAATTATCTCTCATCTTTTGTCTGTATTTTAGCGTTTGTAAGCTGAGTGATGTTTTAAAGACATTATTAAAGTTAGATTCTATTACTATACTGCAAATAATGCTCACAAGAGAAAATAATACCAACTCTATTTGTAGTGTTGGCCAATTCAGCATGTGTATTTTAGGGCTGAGTGGAAGTGCTGTTCCAACATTAGGTTTGTCGGTTTATTATAGTTCTAATGTCCACACATAAGCGTTTGTCTGTTTCTGTATTAGAGCCAATCTGGATATATGTGAAGTATAGTTTAGTTTTTGTGTGTCTTTAAAATGTACCTGTACTGGTCATGTTTACGACATTAGTTGTGCTTTGTGTATTAGTTAGAAGCAAGAGAGTTACAAATTCAGTAATAAATTGCTATATCAGTCAACGCCAATGAGAACATCTGCGTTTAATCTTAACTTTTCTTTTGCTTTCTGACATATTATTCATTATTATCTGGTATTTATATTTGTTTGTTAACATTATGTTGTGTTAATAGGTTTGTTTTTGTTTTCTGATTGTGACTTTGTAGCTGTATTGTCACTTTATTTCCACCTGTAAAATGTTCCTGCTTTCAGGCACCACCATCTGAAGTGTTACTGTTGTGCAACATTATACAGATTCAGAAGATTATTTTTATTAAATTTGAACTTATTTTATGGTAGTTTTTATTGGATTCTATTTAGCTTTTGTGTATTTGATTTTTTTATTTAATATTTTATTTGGGGTAACCATATTTTTATCATATTTATTGATTGAATGACAATAAAGCGGAGTGTGCGTCTCAGTTCGTAGCTTCTGCTGTTTTTTGGTTCCATTCCTTCTGTTACGTCACTAAGATGGTACCCACAGTGCTCTGTGTGCACGCACTTACGTATACACTCAATGTAGTAAGTGCAAGTACTGAAATTAGTGGATTTAGACACAGTGTCAGTCTTCCAGTTTGATATTTACAACTGAAGATGAACATAGACAGATGCATATCTAAAGTTTCTTCATGTTCCTCCTTAAAAACCACGGCCAGACTTTGCTCAGCCGTCCACCTGGTATCAGATAAAAGTGGAAGGAGAGGCTGATTCCAGAGCCGGTGCGGGAGCAGTAAGTGTTTGTATTACATTACTGACTGGACTTTCAGTAATCCTTTTATAGCTAAAAAAAGAGCTAAAAAGCCATTAATTATTCATGTCCCCATGGCTGGTGGTAAAGAGGAGAGGCGCTCTAGGGTTTCCATCAGCTATTAGTAAACAAATCAATGCTGAGGCTGAGCTTCGTGTCAGTACAGAGACATCTGCCCTTTAGCATGACTTTCAGGTGGGAGCTCCAAATGGACACAGGATACTGACTCTTGATGACAAAAATCAAGCATGTGGAAAGAAAAATAAGAATTTGTCATGGTGTTTTTCTGATGTTATTTAGTTTGAATACCTGCAGGAATCTAAAAAGCTGTCTCTCCATGACGATGGCACTTCATTTATTCATGACATCAATCTAATTTGTGAGAACAGTTGTAGTTACATTACTACCGCGACTGGTTCGACACATTATGCCACGGGGCACACACACTCCCAAAGTTGTCACGACCCACCCAACAATAGGTATTTGATATAATCAAACAGCGCAGTTTGAAGCCCCTAATCTAATTTCTTTGGCAAGATGCATTGTAATTTGGTATCATCATAATTATGAACTGAATTGTGAACTGTCTGTAAGGGAATTAAATTAGCTCGCAGAAGAAGAGTAATATGATTGGGAACTGGGAGAAATCAATACAGCAGTACTCGTCATCTCAACGTTGACCTGAATCTTGCTTGAATGTGGATCTTTGGGGGATAGGGCTTAATTCAATCTTGTGGAGCTAACATCCCCTGTCCCCTCCACATGGTTGACAACAGCTCTGTCTTGATTTAGACTGCTGGGCAGGAGCCCTGCTGGGGGAAGCAGAAAAATAGCTACAGCTTGATTTTATCCATCAGGTTTTGAGAAATGCAAGTACAGCACAGCTCTACACATACAGAGACCTATGGACGGACCATACAGTCTGTACACGGACATGTTCACTGTCATGATACCAGTCCTGCTTATTCAGTAGCTCTGTCATTACAAACACAAACTGGGAAAAACATTGTCAAATTTTCATATCAGTCAGGTTTGGTGTATGTCACTAAAAAATAAGAGTATTTCTTTCAAGTGCAAGTGAAAGTTTAGGAAACCGGATACCTATTTGTGGTTTTTAATCATTTGTACAAGACAAAAGGACTTGTAGAGGACAGAGATGAAACTAGGCTACTGACTGGAAGTGTGGTCATCAAAAATTATAACGGTAAATGTCAAATAATTATCTGTCATAGATAAAGACTGATCTCTGTCCTGAGTGAAAGTTGAAGGAGCCAGACAGTTATCTCTAGTTTTCAATTATTCATGAAGAAGAAGTGACAAGATCAAAATGGTGAATAGATGCAACAAGACATGAATGACATATTAGATGGAACAAGATAATGATGAACGAGACACAACAAACGTCAGACAAAACTGGTGTAAAAGATGCAACAAGATGAAAACATTGTAAAAAAGGAAATTGACAGCGACATATCTGTAGATGTTAATTTCACAATTTAGCTTTTTTGTGCTTATTTTTTTTTTCTTTCATTTTTTGTTCTTATATTAAAAGACAAAAACAACATAAAGGATGATTATTTGTGCTTCAAACTCTGCTTTATACTCTGGTCAGTTTTTTTTTTTTTAGCTGATGTACATAAACTAAATACAAATGGGAGGTCAGGATAATGATATTATATGATAGGGCAAAGATTAACATTCTTCAATTGCTGATTTGCCTACCAGTACATGTATTAAATATCTTTGAAAATAGCCAGTGATTGAGTGAATCACACAAAGTTCTCAAACATTGGCCTATATCTCTACTGTATCCTGTTGTTTCTCATTTTGATTTTTTTTTTGGAATACAATGGAACTCAATGGCATAACTGAGGACAACCTTATTAAAAACAACCTTTTGCTTTGGTTCTAAAATTGCTCATATTAGTGAGGTTGCTGTATTTATTTAATTAGTGTATGATGAAAAAAAAAGTAGTTTTATGTGATTTGAGGCAGTTATACAATTAATTTTGCTTCACTACACCCTCTTGAACCCCCACCAAGGCTCCAACCCTGAACCCCACTATTCTCCTGTGACCCCCTACCCCCATTTTTTTCTGGATCTGCCACTGTTGTTTCATAGCCCGGCCTTAAAGCAGCGTATGCTTCGTCTTTCTATATCTGATAAACAGCACATCCATGCCACAGCACCTGTGTTGACAAATGGTTCCACAGTGGAGTTTATAGAGATTCTGATCCTCGTGGGTGCAGCTCATCAGTGGAAGCTCTGCCCTGATGGAGGCAGTAGCTCAGAGAGAGACGGTTAATGCAGCAACTGCAGCAGTGCTTCAGTCTGATGGATGAGGTCGGAGTCGCTGAAGCTGAAGCTGGAGGTGGAAGTGTGTATATAGAGCTGCTGACACAAAATGAAGGTAAATAACCACCTCTAAACTGATGCTATACAGGCTGTTTTATCTCAGCTTTGTTCCCTCAGTTTTAGATTTTACTCAAAAGGACACAATGTTTTGGGGTTTGGAAATTCTTGTTGTACGTATGAAAAAGGCCAAAAATGGTGTCATGAAAAAAAAAAAAAAAAACAGTTCATGTTAATAGTTATCTGAATAAAGATCTTGGAATTATTTCTTGATTTTGAGTGAAAGCCATTTCAATTATTTGTAAAAGTCATGACAAAAATGTTGAAAAGATGCAACAAGATTAAAAAAAAAAGATACAGAAAACATATCGCAATGGGAAAAAAAAAGATGAAGCAAGACTGTGACAACTAGTGTAGTGAAGTGCAACACACTCAGACAAGCAACATTTACAAAACATTTGAAGTGGTCCTTTCACAAATGCAAACCAATTTGTAGGAGAGCTCAGGTGAGCAGGTGTGTGTACTGTATTTGAACCCAGGTCTCCCATATGGCAGCAGCAAGAGCACCAGCTAAACCAACGGGCCAGACTGGATTGAGGGCTCAGTTGAGTTGTCATTAAAGAAAGGCAGTATCTGAGAATGAGAATAACCAACTGGCCACAGGTGGACAGGAACCAGAGAGCAAACAGGCACATGTCATAGTCAGAAACAGAAGACTGTTGGTTTTACTGAGGCAGAGACGATAGTGATGTTACCTGTGACGCCAAAGATTCGAAGCACATGTCAAAAACAAACAAAAAAATAATATTTTTTTTAGTGGAGCTGTATCGGAACTTGATTCATTTTTTGCTGATCACATGACCCATGGCGTCCAAAGCTCCATTTGACACATACGACACATGACTGGTTCCATCGCTGATTTAATCGTAACGGTTCATGCTTCAGTGCTGATAAATCGGTGAAAACATGACGATGAAAACATGAACAAAACAAACAAATAAATGTATAAATAAATGTATAATTTGTCCACATCACTAAAACCAATGAAGGAAATGGATGTGAACATATGTGTATATAACTTATTACATAACTTATTAGTATCACATCGTTCACCTGGACAAGGGTTTATTCCTCACTTGTAGCTTTACTTAAAAAACAGTATCGGTTACTGTCATCCATAACCACTCTGAAACAACAGATAGAAATACAAATGCAAATCTTAACTTTCGGCTCCATCTCACTCATCCATGCCCTCTGTCTGCTCGCACCGCTCTCACACACACACCACCTCACTGGCTCCACCCCCATACTTTTTTCAGCTTCAGAAAGCTTCCCTTTGCCATCACTAGAGCACGTGGTCAGGAACAGACCATGTCGTAACCAGGAAATCAGACAGAGAACAAACACTGGAGAGTTGTGCATGCTCCGATGACAGTCTAACAATGAGTGAGTGAATTAGGGCAGCTTATATACTGTCACTTGATGCTATCGAATCAAGTGACATTGTGGTGGACTGAGGGAAATATGTTAGGAAGCTGATGGCAGAAATACAGCAGAGCCTGGGAGGAAAGTTCACAAGTATGCAGCCATTCCAGTTCCAGAAAGACTTGCATTCTTAGGAGGTAAAATAAAAGATGTAGTAGACAATAATGATATTTGATGATGTAGGAAAAAAAAAAAAAAACAAATAAAAAAACTGACATAAAAGGGATAACACATAAACATCAACAGACGATAAAAGTATCAGAAAAGATTCAATGAGTTGAAAATAATGTAAAAGCCAAAAGATGAAAGACATTTATTTGTGACTTTAAATGTTCTTCTTGCATCTTTATGTTACTTAAGGTCATATGTCCATATTTGAACATTTATAACATAGTGAATGTCAGGATTAGTTTATTACTCCGTGTGCTCCGCTCTAGGTGGTGGTGTGACACACTACTTATGGTAAACCTATCACACCATTTTAAACAACAGCTTTCAACAAACAACCTTCCACACCTGGGCTCACCTGAGAGCAAACCCCCCCAAATGACTTGGACAGTGACCTGCCCCTTCCTCAACAACCCTGAAACTCCCACACAATACCAATCAATGACCCTGACACCCCAGGGCCCCCTCTATGACCCTAACACCCTAAAGTAATTAGCATACACAGACCACTCCTCCCACAAGCTCAGAAGTCCAATTTCCCCCAGGGCCCACCTTATCGTCAGAGGGTCCATTAGTCAAAAAATGTGTTTGGATTTAGTTGATAAGTCTAACCCTAACTCTTGTCTGACGTCTGACCTCCCTTTCTGCCTCCTGCTATTAGAATCGAAGAAGTCTCTTGGATGAGAGATGAAACCTTTTCAAAAGATCGAAACAAGTCCATATGATATTTGTGTGTTATAAGTTGAATGTCAAAAAGAAAAAAAAAGGGGGGGTGGGGGTACTTCTTCTGCCACTAGATAGCAATAGCTGTGACTAATCACACCTAAAGCACTTTTTGCGCTTACTAGGGGTTTTCCTTTAAAGTCTAAATTCTTGCTTGTGTTGTACAGCGCTTTGGACAAAAGCGTCTGCTAAATGAAATTGTAGAATCTAGAAGATCTTTCAAAAAGCTCAGCTCTGTTGTTACACACTCTGTTGTTGATTTTAAAGGTCCAGTTGAAAACACATTCAGCTCATGGAATCCTTTTAGAAGATGCAGATCTAAAGAGACTGAACTTCTACCATTCAGCTGTCTTAGTCTAAGTGGAAATTTCGAATTGTGTTGTTCTATTGATCGTTTGACATTCCAATACGTTCCACAGCACTCTCCATAGAGCCTGATAAGAAGTTGATCGCTAACTGGAGGTGCTCTCCTATTATAGGACCAGATGAGTTTTTACCATTATTTTATCTTTACAGATAAGATTAAAAAGCTGAGCTCCACTACACATCGGTAATCAGAGCTAAGAGGAAAGAGCACCTCTAATGCCAAGGAGAGCCCAATGTCAGCTAAATCAATATGTCTGCCCCCTCCCAAAATCAAAGCCTTTTTTCCTCCTCCCTGCACACTGTGCACACATTAAAAGCCTTGTGTGTTGTATAAAATCAAAGCAAACAGAGCAGGTGTCGCACAAGTGCAAAAACATTTCATTATTTTGTTTTATTCATGCAATTTCTGAAATTCTCCTTGCTCCAACTAGACTGCTGCGATAAACACGTCTGGCTTGTGTAATACGAAAACATTCTTTCAATTCCGACTTGTCTTTTATTTGAGTGAGTCAGATTTGATTGCTCACATTGTGTTGTCTGTGAGGGAAGCTCGTAAAGGTTATACAGCCCAGTGAAAGGCTATCTCATTCAGCAGCAACAGAGGGGAGCGTGTCCCCGGAGGCAGCTGGACAATGGACTCGGGATACAAATAGCTCTTCCTGTCTTGTTATTGGGGATGCGCTGATAAGGTGGGCGGGGGCACGCTGAAGGGTGATTACTAAGGTGTCTTTTAACAGACTTCCTTTCCATGATCAGCCTTCATGCATACTCAGTGTGTGCATGTACAGCATGACCACCGCCTCACCCTCAGCTTCGTACATCACCCCTGCACTCAGGGAACAGTCTGTGTTGACATCTACTGGATTCCCATGGGCTATTTCTGAGTTCTCTCCACTTAAGTGTGTATGTTTGTGTGTGTGTGTGTGTGTGTGTGTGTGTGTGTGTGTGTGTGCTGAGGGGAAGCAGTGGGAAATCATTGCTAGTCTGTTGGGAGTGGGGTGGGGGGCTCGGTGGCAAAGCCATTTCCAATAATGTTCTCTTTCTGCAACAACAATTGTATTTAACCCCGGTGGCTTCAGCTGCCCAGTATTTGTCATCCCACCTCCTCCTTTGTCACCTCCACCACTGCCTTAACATGCACAGGAAACAGCAGTGAGAGTTTGGAGTATAACTGCAGTCTGGATGGATACGATGGACAGAGACAGTGCAGACGACGGTTGCGGTGCCTGGACATCTCTGCTCTGATGTGTATGTTGTGTATGTTACTGCCTGTGACAGGACTGAGCTGTAGTGATGTTGGCATCTCAGGTTTTTGAAGTAGAAGAAGCAAGGGAAATAGAAGGAGTGATGTTAACACCAACTTCCAGACACAGCAAACTAGTTAACCACATGTCTTGTTACCATAACTTATTAATCACTAGTACAGCAGATATGTCTTGCAAGAAAAAAATGCTTCATTAGTTTTGTTCAACAGCAGACATTACATTCTTCTATTATTATCTAATTAATGGGGCAGTATCTTACAAAGGCACCACCAGTTTGAGTTAAATTAAATTAATTGGATATTAACTCTGGTCCAAACTCAAACACTGATAATGAGTAATACATCTGAACACAGGATGTCACCTGCTCTAAAGTGGAAAAAGAAAAAGGACATTATAGAAACATGCCTGACTTTATGAAAGACAACCCAGTTCCTCTGCAGATGAGTCAAAAGCTCATTCACTACCATTTTTTTCCCCCCCTTTCATGCAATTTTAGAGGATGTATACAGCGAATAGATCCCTTCAAGCCTCCCTAAATCTCATACACTGGAACCTAAAGCTTCTACAGTATATGTTGTATTTTGTCTGCTACTACTATACTCTACTATAACAGACGTGAGTCCTGTTTAAACTCACTGTTAAAACTGTTGGTGGTAAAGTTCACGAGTATCTGATTATGCATGAGGAACAGTATGGATATTCTGAACATTCCAGTACCTCCTGAATTGACTTTAGATACCTCTTATTCATCCATAGTAAGTTTAATGACCAGAAAACCTGAATGTAGTCATGTTTTTACAAAAGTACTTTTGTTATTTTTTGGAAAAGCAGATTCATTTAAAGTCCATATTTGTGTTTTTATTAAGGCATAGCTTGAATGAATAGTTTTCTCTATAGCCACCTTATTTTTCTGTTTTTTTCGTTTACTTCCACCACGTACCTCTTCTTCTTTGCCTGCCCCCCCCCCACCCCCACCCCTGTAATGCCCACCGTGTTCCCATGTCCTCTTGCTGGTGATTTATCTGTCACGCTCACTGTGGTCCCACTGCTCTCACAAATACACACAGATGCAGCGTCATATGAAACACAGACACACAGGTAAGGCTGCAGCTGCCATATAGTTTAATTACAGTTTTACTCTCTGGTAATTAAGGTTTAATGTCTTGTGGGACATGTCAGTGCCCCTCCCCCAACACATGCACATACTGACACACATACATACTCAATACCATGTGTTGCATTTTCTTCATTTCATAGCTCATTCCTCCATCCAAAATTCAAAGCAAACAGTTTTGGAAAGTTTGCTTCAAAATTGTTTAATATTTGATATGAACTTGTCTACATGTCAAGCCATCTAGGGCCAAAGGGTTGGTGGTTCAAATGCCGCTCTCTCCAGGTCAGCCGTTGTGTCCTTGGGCAAGACACTTCACCTTACTCACACTGGTGTATGAATGGTCAGTGGTGGCCGGAGGGGCTGGAGGCGCGAAATGGCAGCCATCCTTCAGTCAGTCTGCCCCAGGGCAGCTGTGGCTACAAATGTAGTTTACCACCACCAGAGGGAGAGTGTGAGAGTGAATGAAT